>PVJX010018986.1:0-35602 GCA_004027295.1 Dolichotis patagonum
CTTCCTCAGCCAGCTCTCCCTGCCTCTTGTCCTGAATGGGATCGGAGAGAGGCTCAGGGCCTCCGGCTGCCCAGCTGGCTCTGAGCAGGGCTTGGTGGGGTCTGTGGGACGCACTTGTCGGCCACTGTCACACATGGATGTCAGGGCTGTATCCTGACCGGTCAGGCACTCAACCCACACATGGCTGGGTGTGGGCCCAGGGTCCAGGCCAGCAGCAGGTGGGTTGATCCTGTGGCCGGGACTTGGGGCTGGACTCCACCAGGCCTGCCATGCCCTGGACTTCCCCCTTTGCCTCCCTCCCTCCCTGTGATTGCTTCTCCATGCAGTGACTTAATTAAATGCTCCCTCGAGCCCACTTGTGCATGGGGCATCTGGGTTTTGTCCACATCGCAGCTGGGCCGTCTCCTTCCCTGGCCCAGGGCATGTAGGGTGGGCTTGGTGCCAGTCTGCACAGCATGGACACAGAGCTCTGGGACCTGCTGGGCCCTTCTGTGCCTCGGTCCCTTCCTGTCCCAGGGCCCTTCCTCCCTGGACTGGAGCTGAGGAGTTCCTGAACTCAAGAGAGCACAGAGGACCCCAGAAGCCAACACCTTCCAGTCACTGACTGCGAGACTGGGGCACAAGACGATGTGGCCTGGGGGCTCTCAGGAGGCAAGGACATGTGGAGAGGAGGACAGACCATGGGCGACGCTCACTGGCTGCCGGCATGCGGGCCGAGCTCCAGAGCCCCCGAGAGGGCCAGCATTGCTCTCGTTCTGCAGTGGAGCTGAAGCTCGGCTGAGCACCCCAAGGGGTGATGGGGAGGTAGGCAGGGACCCAGCCTCTTGTGTCTTTCCCGTCTTCCACCAGACCCCTGGAGAAGAGCTGGCCGGACGGGCCTGGGGTCTCACAGTGACTCTACCACCAGCTTGCAGCTCAGCTGTCAGGGTGAGTAGGTCGGCCTCAGAGCCATGCCCTACCCTCCTCTTGGCCGCACCCTGGCCGACGGGAGCGACAGGAGCTCCAGGGATGCCCAGCTGTGAGCCACAGGTGCTCCAGAAGGTGGCGCTGAGCTCTGCTGTGGGGAGGGACCCACTGCTGGGTGAGTGACTCCGTGTTTGCAGCCACAGGTGTGTCGTCCAGAGAGAGAAACTGAGGCAGAGTGAGTGGCATCATCAGATCCTGGCTTTGGACCCCAAAGCTAGAAATTTTTGTGCTCTGCAACAGAGGGAGTGGAAGCTGCCTCACTGTGGACACCAGGACAGGTGGTGACCGGTCCATGGGCTGAAAGGACTCCTCGCCTGCTAGCCTGTGTGAGGGAGCTCTCTGCTGCCTGGGACCAGCCTGAGAGGTGCGGCAGCGTTTGGGGGATAGAACCAAACTGGAAGGATAACAGCTGCTGCCACCGGAGCTCAGGTACCCGGACAGGGCCCGCCCTCACCTACGCCTTCAGGGCTGGCCTGGCCCCACTCCTGTGCTAGATGGACTGGGCTGCTGCAGGAAGGGGCCATGGACAGGAGGCTTCTGAGCAACAGAATGCATTTCTGTTTGAAGACTGACATCCGAGGGCAAGGTGCCAGGGTGTCTGGGCTCTAGGGGGGTGGGGGCTTCTCGCTCACCTCGAATGGGGAGACGGAGGACACAGGAGCTCTCTGGGATCCCCTGGATGAGTCATCACCTACAGAAAGCCCCCCTGCTGACCCAGGGCAAGGTTGAGAAGGAATGCAGCACATGTGTCGGAGGACACAGCACCCAGCACCCACTGAGCACAGCGCCCACTAAGTCCAGTTTCCGGACACCCCAGTCCTCCCAGGGGAGCCTCACACCCTCCTCTGGACTCTGCCCTGAGCCCACTTCACAAGGGGTCTTCCAGAGTGGCCGCGTGGTTCCCCAGGAGCAGGATGTTATTGCAGCTGTAGGTCTGCAGCTTTGAGTCCTTCTCTGACTCCTTGGCAGTCCAGTCTTGAGAAAGTTTCTCTTTGAATTTTACTGCCCTCATCTGCACAACGGAGATAACCATTGGTTTGTTAGAATTAAATGAATTAAATGTAAACGAATAGATCTTAAGTCATCCCTCCTCATCCCCTAAAATGCCAAAAACTAAAAATAAAAAATAAATGCATTAAAATGTATAAACTACTAAAAACAATGCTTGGAATGGAATAAATGCTGTGTTAGGTATCATCAGCATAACTGTGTCATCACTAGTACCATTGTCACCATCACCACCATCACCACCTCTACAACCATCACCACCACCAACATCACCCTGGGTGAATATGGAGCTCCACTCACTGGCTGTACTGCCCTGTCCTGTGAGTGGAGGTCGCCGTCCTCCTTTCCAGATGTCCGTGACACCTAGAGTGGCAAACATGTGCCCAGGACCCAAACATTCACACTTCCCTGCATCATCCCACTGGGTCTTTTCAAAGACCTATGCAGGTTAGGGTTAGGGCAAAGCACTCCTCTTCCTAACTTACAGATGGGAAACTGAGGGTCAGAAAGCAGGGATCCTGGCAAGGTCCCAGGCTTGGCAGATGAAGATTGAAAGCACCCTGGAAATGACTCAGGCCTGAACCCCACATCCCTTTTCTGACCTCTTCATGAACCCTGTCCTGGGCGACTCAGTCCTGGTGCATACAGAACCCCGGGGCTTTTTCAGGAGAGATGCTGATGGGGGCTACAGGTCCCCTGTGTGCCACCGGCGGGCTGAGAACCCCAGTGCACAGAGCCAGGCATGGGACGCCAACAGATGCCTCTCTGTTCCTCATGGTGTCCAGTACTCTGGGCTGGAGTAGCCAGTGATGCCCAGGCAGAGGGGTCCTGGCAGTTCCAGGAGTGGTGGAGGGGACGGGGATTGCAGGGCCCCTGAAGATCAGTGTCCAGCTGAGGCCAGGCTGCTCTGGGCAGTGTGCCGTGCACAGGAGTCATGGCTGCAGGCAGCGCTGGCTCGAGGCCTGAGCAGGATGCCTGCCACATGTCTGATGGCTCTGCCGGCCAGATGGAGCCCTGCCATCAGCATGGACGCTCGGGACAGGGACACGTGTGCATGCGGATATGACACACACCAGGTGGCTGCCCTGCACGCAGCTGCAGTCAGGGGCCAGGAACCCATAGCAGCTTCGCTGGCACAGCCTGTCAGCCCCAGACTGTGCCTGCCTCGGCCTGGTCCCCTGCAGCCGTGGACGCACAGAGACGTCCCCAGAGGCCTGGAAAGAAACCGCAGAGTGAGCCCCCAGGCTGCACCCAGCTTGCTCTCACTCGGCCTGTCACCTCCACATCCCAGATGGGGACTGGGGCTGAGAGGCCATCGGCTTGCTCAGCATGCACGGCGATGCAGGCCCAACCCCGGCTCCTGTCTGTCGGGAACACGAGCATCTGCCTGTGCTACTGGGCAAATATTTGCTGGTGCTGATGGTGGGGTTGGGGTGGCACATGCCTTGGGCAGGGAGCAGGTGTTTTATGTGGCCAGCACGGAATGGCGTTTAGCTTGACTCTGAGTGTGGGGCGTGGTCTCCTCGCATCCCCAGTCACCTCCGGGTCCACACCACCCTCTGTGAGGTCACTGCTCCTGACCTGAGGCAGAGCTGCCTCGTCCCCTCCCCCAAATGCTTCCTGTTGGCTTGTGTGTGGCCAGCATGGGGCAGAGGCCAGGAAACTGTCGTGGTCATACCTGTAGGTGTGGAAGCTGTTGGGGCTTCCCGGGGAAGGAAGAAGCAGTCTTGGGAGGACAATTCCCAGGGCCACAGGCACAAACCTCTCTACTCAGGAGCTGGGATGGGGGACTGGGGCCCCACATCCATCCTGTCATGCACTGGAGCATGAGTTGGTAACACCCATGGTACATACTTTAATCTCTCTCTGGCTCTTCAGTTTTTTGAGACAGGGTTTTGCTATGTAGCTCAGGCTGCGCTTAACTCACAGCAATCCTCCCGCCTCAGCTTCCCAAGTGCAGGTATTACAGGTGTGCACCACCATGCCCAGCTCACACACAAATCTCTTAAACCACCCTCCCCTCCTCAGTGTTTCCAGGGACAGCCTGACACTCACCCTCCATGTTGGGTGGGAACACAGTGGAACAGGGCAGCTCCAGCAGCCAGGCTGGGGTGACAGATTTTGCTTGAACTCTCGCCAGGGGGCATGGAGTGTGGCATTAGGAAACTCACTCTGAGAAACCTGGCCCAGGCCACGTTAGATACTCCCCACTAAGGAGGTCAGCACCCCCCCCCCCAAGCCTCCTGCCCTGCAGGCCACTCAGGGCCAGTCAGGTGCAAGTGTGGTATGGGCCGGCCCTGGCTTGACTCCTCTGGGGCTGGCTGGCTGGGGGCTATGCCCTGGCTCTGGTTCAGGGTTCTTGGCTCCTCTCAGCCTCAGTTTCCCCTCCTGTGAAATGGGAGGGGGCAACAGTGACAGCTGCTTCTTGGGCTGTGCTGGGCCAGCACTTGCTGGGAGCTGAGGACAGGACTGTCACCATGCAGACTCCCAGGGCAGTGCCAGGGCCATGAGACACAGACGCCCCTGTGACGAGCTGCTCCTGCCTGGGCAGCCACAGCAATAGCCTCTGCAGGGCAGGTGGAGGCATCTGTGCCGGCCCAGATGCAGGACCTCTGTCTGCGAGGGGCCCTGTCCACCCTGGTGCCTGGGTAGCCCCTAAGACAGGGCCCCTGTGCCCAAGTACCCTGTGTCCCGCACCCACCACACCCCATGCAAACCAACAATTTCACTTCCCGGTGCTGGGTGGGCGATGCCGGTGCTGCGGGTGGAACGTTCCAACACCCACACCTGCACACTTCCGCTTCACGCAGATGGGCCGCTATCGGCAGCACATGACCGACAGAGATAGCAACTTTGCCGCTGGCCCAGCCTAGGTTGGCACTGTCTCAGCCCTGCAGTGAGGACAGACGGTGGGCAGCAGCTGGGCTGTGGGCTCTGTGCCAGACTTGGTCTGTGACACTCTGCCGCAGGCCTAATCAGAGCAGCCTTCGTGCCCTGGGGCAGAATGGCAGCCTCTGGGATCACACAGACGGGGGGCCTCCCTCCAGGGTCCTGGCCAGGGAGTGCGGCAGACAGTGTCCCAGTGCTTTGCTCTCATGGACGTTTTGTCCTGTGGGGCGTCCAGGCTGACTGGAGCCCTCACACTTTCTCTGGATGCTTGCCTGGCCACACATTGAGGAAGGAACAGGACCTCCAGGTGCCTTGTGCGTTGAGGGAGCTGGGGTCAAGAAGGGCCTGGGTGGCCTGGGCAGTGGTCTGCATGCTCCACTGACCATCCCTTTGCCAGTGACCTGGTGAGGGTGTTGGCTAGGCTAGCAGAGCTCTGGCGGTCCTGGGAAGTGCCTCCCCAGGGCACCGGGACACTAGCCCAGCAGAAGAGTGGGGACGGGCTGAGCTGACAACCAAGAGTGGGCGCAGGGCTCCTGGCTCAGATGCAGGCAGCCCAGGGCCTTGTCCAGAAGCCCTGCCCCAGACCCTGTGTCGGGGTCATGGCTGGGGCTCCAGAGTGCTACATGGCTCTCCCAGCTGTTCTGCTGCCCCGACTCTTGGGAGGCCAGTGTACATTTCCAGGCTACCTGCTCCTGACAGGGGCCGTGTGGCCCCTCACTCTGCTGCCTCCTCCCTCCTTCCTCCTGCCTGGCTGGCGCTGTGGCCTGTGTGTGCCTCGTTCTCACCCACCCTGCTTGGCCCCGGACAAGGACCTGCTGGGAGCAGAGATGGGAAGGCTGCAGCCACCAAGCAGCCCCAGAGATGCGGCTGGGGAGTGGGAGACAAGGCGCCTCCTCCAGCGTCACCCCCATCTCTCTCAGCCCCAGGGATGCTCATTCCTGTGCCTCCCTCACTTGCCTGTCCTGGGCACCAGGGACTGCTGGGAGGGATCCGGAGGCTACCAGTCACCAAGGCAGGGGCTGGAGGCTTCTCAGAAGCCAGTCTGGTTCACCTGGTCCTGAGAGGAGCCTGTAGGATGAAGGAGGAGGAAAAAGGAATTTCTGGGGCTGGGCCTGGCCCCTTGGCGATGCCTTGGAGGATGTACAGGCAGCTGACACCCCAGTGTTCCCCGAGAAGCTGGAACAGATGGCAGGCAGCTGCTGTGGTGAAGGGGTGGGCAGGGAGAGGACCCCCCATCCAAGGGAACCTGAGCCCAGCAGTTTTACACCCTGTCTCCCTGCTGACCAAAGCCCCCCATGCCTGGCAGCCTCCTGGTCCCTCTCTCGGGCTCTGACGAGCTCACGCCATCCACAGCCGCAGCAGGCTGGAGGCAGGCCTGTCACCGTGTGTGTCCTCACGGCTGCTCTGGGGTGGTGGCCCCAGCTCTCCCCACCTCCCCCAGCCAAGCCTGCAGTCCTAGGTCATGGGGCCATGCTGCCACCACCACCACGGCAGCGCCCAGGCTGCACTGTCATCACCGGCCCCAGTGCCCGAACGTGCCACGTACCCTTCGTTGCAGGACCTGCACCCTCTCAGGGTCCTGGTGCTGTTTCCTGTGTCACACCTCTTGGGGGCCACCTGTGAAGGACAAGGGTTGGCCCTGGCCAAGGGGGGCGGGACGAGGGCTGCTTCCCTTCTTTACAAAACAGTCAAGTATTTCTGCTCCCTGTAAATCGTCTCTGTCAGGGCAGGGTGGCCAGGCAGGCTGGGGACAGCCAGTGCTTGCCCACACTGGGGTCAGGAAGACACTTGGCCACATCCTCCCACAACTCTGAACATCAGGTGATGCCACAGAGACCTTGGGGGCTGGTCAGGGCTGTGTGCCAGGATGGGAACACAGCCGGCCCAGGGTTCAGACTCCTCTCGAAGTCTGATCTGCTTACATCAGCCTGCCCACACTGGACCCCCAGGGGCTTTGCTGACATGAGCCTCCACACATACTGCATTCAAAAAGGCACAGAAAAGCAACTTAAATCTCAGGGACACAAGGAAGCAGGAGAAACCGAGTCACATAGCGTCACATGCTGTGGGTGTGCTGAGAGCCTCCACCCTGGATGGCAGATGCACCCTGCTTTCCCCACTCCTCTCAGGAAGCAGGACATGACCCACCAAGCCAGGGAGGCCCAGGGATGCTGTGGGAGGACTCAGGCCTGGACAGTGGTCACAGGGACCCGGGGTGACTTTCCACTCGAGCACTGAGTCTTCTGCAAGTTCACAGAGCAGGCTTTGTGTAGCCAGCACAGGCACAGCGGCCGGCAGCTGGATGAGTGGGCAAGAGCCAACTGAGCATTGGTCTCTGAACCTACCCTGTAGTGAGGACACCCGTGTGACGCCGGTGTCCTCTCCACTCCCTGGGATTCTCTTTTGACACATGGAGCAACGGGTCTTCCAAGACCTGCACACACAGGCAAGCGGCCCCTCATGCATAGCAGCAGAAGCTGTTGGGAGCCGTTGAAGCTGGAAATTGACCACACATGCAGGGCTGCTGCTTGGCCGGGACATGACCGTCCTAAAAACAAAGAGTGGCAGGGGCAAGCCACCTGAAGAAGTTGCTACAGCCCAGAAAAACACCAAGCCCCTAGACAATCCAAGCAATGGGTTGCTAGGCAGAGGGGCTGAACTGACGTCATCTTTCCCAGTATATAAATAAGCAGGCTGCACTGCTTGAGCAGTTCTGTCCTCCCATCAGGAGGTGAGGGCTCCACCTGACCCCAGCTTGGTCTATTTATTTTCTCATCCTCTCATGGTCCTTCACCCCTAGAACCTCAAGGGCCGCATGGGTCATGACAAGAAGCCACAAGCTGCAGAGCCCTGGCCAGCCGGCCTTGGTGCCCCTTGGGGGGGACATGGCCTCAGTGGGGAGAAAGGCACTGCTGAGACACACGGTGCCCAGCTGCAGGCAGGCACGAGGGTCAGGAAAGAGGCTGCAGAATTCTATGTACAGGACACACAGACCTGCTGTCAGAATGCAGCAGGACAGGGGCTGCAGGACCGAAAACCTGCTCAAAACAGAGAATTCACATTTTAGATGTGCAATTCATTACACTCAGTCACATCTCCAGCAGTGATTCAGTAGTATTGTCTTGGTTATTTTTCTCTCATTCCTGAGACAAAATACCCAATGTCCAGAATTAGAGAAGGAAAGGTTTATTTAGCTTACAGGTTTTGGAGGTTTCAAGCCATACTCAAGCTGGCTCCAAGGCAGGGTGGTGCCATAGTGGCCACAAGCAACAAAAGTGAAAAGGGCCAGAAAGGGGGAAGAACACACTTCCTTCCCTCCCCTATATTGTATGCTGACTTCTCGTCCCTGGGCAGGTGCAGCACTCACACCACACAGTGCTAGGCAGTGAACCAATCACAAATGCTAGATTCAGACGCCTCCATGACTGCATGAGGCTTGGGGGGCCATCCAAATACAAACCAGAGAAAGTATATTTGTGGCTTGGCTGCTGGATGTGGTGGCACACTTGGGAGGCTGAGGCAGGAGGATTGCCTGGAGTTTGAGGCCAGCCTGGGCTGCACAGTGAGTTCGAGGCCAGTCTGAATTGCATAGTGAGACCCTGTCTGAAAAGCAAATTCAAATGAGTAGCTTGGTGATGGAACCTGCAGGACGGACACAGACGCAAGGATGAAGAGCCGCGGCATGGTGGGGAGAACCTGGAGGCTCTGTGGACCACAGAGCATGGCCCACACTGCTCGGACACCTGTGAGGGGACAGGGATGGCAATGGTGACAGCGTCAAGGAAAACTCCTGTCCCAAGTGGAGCCACTCACCCTGCGTCTGCTGAAATCCTGAGATGATCTCAGCGAAGAGGCATCTGAGAGGCGGCTGAGAATGAGCAAACAATCCCAGGCCCGGGTCAAACTTGTGATCCTCCTGCTCCAGCCTCCCTGAATGAACCCCGAGGTCTGGCAGATTCGCTCACCCACCTGAGGGCGGGGAGGTGGATGCTGTCTGTGTCCCTGCCATCCTGGCTCCATCCCTCGGCTGCGTGCTCCCTGGGGTGCTGTTCTGTGGGTTTCAGGGGATGCTCTTTCAGCTGAAGGGACTTTGGGCAGGTGCAGCAAATCTTACACAGTCAGTCTGCTCAACCCTTTTCGAACCTGCTGAGACCTTAGCGTGTGAGCCCCTGAGCTGCGGGTCCCCAGCCTTCCCCACCCTCCGCTCATCCTCCTCGTCTGCCTCGCTCTCCTGCCCGAAGCCTTGGGGAGCCTGGTGCTGTCTCTCCCTGCACTGGCGAGTTCTCCGGGAAGAGCACTGCACGCGTGCCCTCTCCAGGACCTTGGTTAGGAGTCTTCCATCACAGTGGGGTTGGCAGCGGTCGCTGTCCCTCAATGCTGGGTGTGAGCTGTCCTGTAGGCCTCCATTGGCCTCCCAGACAAGATTAGTTTTACAGTGATGACTTGTCACAAGAATAACAATAGCGCTGACACACGTACAGCAATCTCTTCCAAAAGTGTGGAGAAAATGAGGGGCCAGGGCAGAGGCTATGTGCCTTTCCCACACTTCTCTCAGACTGTGACTAATCAAATTAGCAAAAAATTAGAGGAACTGAGAAATACTATTAATCGCGTTAATTAAGTGGGGCTAAATTTAAACGCTGCACCTCCCCTCAGGAAACACGCACGCCTTCAGCTTCTTCACAGTGAGCGCTGAGTTGGCTCTGCGTCTAGGTGCCGTGAGAGTGGCCAGGGTGGCCGGGTGCCCGGAGCCGGGGCACAGAGCTTCAGTGCTGAGTCCCATGTGCAGGGAACATGATCCCAGACCCCAACACCCAAAGCCAACAATGAAAGGTCTGCAACAGCTTTCAACTTGGAAGGGAAACTGAGATAACTGAATATTTTGATAAAAGGGAAACAAATATGATAATCATGAAACATCTAGAAAACAATACCAAGAGACTCCTAGATTCTCATCTAGAAACCGCATGGCCACCCTAGGGGCCTCGTCACCGCAGCCTGGAAACAGTTGCCATTAGCGGCAGGGAGAGGGCTTCCAAGTCAGAGGCAGGAGAGAGGAGATGAGCCTCGGGAAACAGAAAATAAATAAAGGTAAACCAGAAAACAAAAACTAGAAAATCGCATTGATAGAGGCACCTAAGAAATTTCATGATTAAACAAGCAGCAAACAATAAAATCACAGAAGATCTGTACTTAGTGTAGCTCAGAAGCTGAGACAGAGAAATCTAGGTGAGCAGGCGTGTCGTGCCCCGAATGCAACCCCAGCTCTCGGGAGGCTGAGGCAGGAGGGAGCACTGCAGATCTGAGACTTACCTGTGCAACTTAAGTGAGACCACAACTTGAAAGAAAAGAAAAAAACAAAAGACCTGGGGACATAGCCCATGGCAAAGACACACCTGGGCATGGTGGCACATACCTGTAATCCCAGCACTCAGGAGGCTGAGGCAGGTGGACGATGAGTTTGAGGCCAGCCTGGGTTACATAGAGACAGTCTCAAAAAAGAAATCAAAGCGGAATATGCAGGATTCTATGCCAACAAATCCTAAAATATTACTGAAATACACAAATTTCTAGGGAAATGTATATGACAAAAATCGACCTATACAAGCAGAAAATCCAAGCAAAAAACAAACTGAAAACTGGTTAAGCAGTTCCTCTAAAAGAGGCACTGCACTCAGGAACTTTGATAATTTTCTTTAGTCAAGCATATTGATTCCAAATTTATTCCACACACACAGTAGTCCTCTGACGCTGGAATGAGAGAGACAGAGATGACCAGCAGGACCGAGGGGAGGAAGGTGCCGTCCAGCCCAGGGCTGCTGATGGAAGCCGGCCTCCTGTGAGGGGCCTGCAGCACGGGGCCTGCGGGGGACCTGTGCCCCAACCCTGCCTGGTTGCCTCCCGGCAAAGCTCAGCCCAGTCGGCACCCAGGTCCTGCGCACCCCTTCCCTGGCCTGCAGGGGCAGCCCATGCTTACCTGGAGACGAAGAAAGAGCATGCTGCGTTAGAGCCATCTCCTCCATGCTGCCCATGGTAGGTGACATCACCCTCCCAAGGCAGGGAGGGGGCAGCAGGGCCACCACCCCAGTCCAGTCCTGGCCACACACATTCCCCATACGTGGCAGGGCTCATGAACACATGTGCACCCTTGGGCACCCCTCGTCCCATGCAACATGCACACACATGTGCACTCCCACGCAGATGGGCACCTCCTCCCTGGTTTGCCCAGCTTGGGGGGTCCCCAACTCGGCACACCTTCTGGGGGATAGGGCCTCAGAGAGGGGCTGGGTGGGGCTGAGCACAGAGCCATCCATGGCATGAGAAGACAGTGCCTCCTGTGGTCTTCCATGCTCCTGCTGCGGCTCTGTGGCCATGTGTCCTGGACCCAAAGGGGCCCTGACTTCACCTGGCTGGATACCTGGTTACTTCTCATCCTGGCCACACCTGCTCCTCCTGCTTGTGCACCCAGAGATCTCATTGTGCCTCATCTGAGGAGGATGCAGCCAAGAACTCAAGGGTTTAGAGGCTCTTGGCAAAGCACAAGGCACAGGGCCAGGGGTCCGTGATGCAGCTGCAGCACCTGGGCACATTAGGAACAGGGCAGGCATGCAGGAGAGGGCAGGAACCCAGTCCTGACATCCACAGCAGGTGTCCGCCCTTGCTGGGCTATGTCACAGGAACTGATCTGGCCCAGTTTCATGGTGGCAGTGGAGCCTGAGACCCTGTGCTAGAGAAAGTCCTCCAGGCCGCTTCTGGGACTTCGTGAGAGCTGGAGACACGAAGCCTGGAGGCACGTGGGCCAGGGCAAGCGGGTGTGGACAGCTTCAGTGAGAAGTCAGGGTGCCCACCTGGCCCAGCTTCCAAATGGCCCCTCAGCCTGACAGGGGCTAAGCCAGGACCAGGGACCCTGTATGCCTGGGAGCCAAGGAAAGGCTGCTGCCCCCACCCCTGCAGCCAGCCTGGGTCCCCACAAACGCTGCCCTCAAGGCTCGCAGGAAACTTGGCAGGGACCTGGAGGGGCCAGAGGGCAGGAGGGGGAGCGTGGTGACGGTGCTGGGGAGACAGCGCCACAACTCCTGTGGGTTTGCAGTAGGGTCAGCTCCTCTGGGTGCAGGCCTGAGAGCTGCGCTGCCCCCAAGGCCACACTGTGTGGGGCAGGGTCCAGGTGTTAATGAAGCCAGGAGACGAGCTGGCACTGAGCCCAGGACTGCTTGGGTGCCTTGGTCTCCCCTCCTGCAGCCCTGACCTCGCCCAGGGCTGCTCAGGGTCCTCAGGACCAGTTCTGGTCGCTGACTTAGGACCCTGGATTGTGCCCGCAGCTGTTTGGGGGTCACAGACAGCCACATTGTCCCAGCTGTGTGTCCCCAGAGTCACGCTGCAGATGGTGCTTGGAAATTACACCCTTCATGGGCAGGGGTGTTGGGAGCTGGGTATGGTCACAACAGCCAGATGGCCGGCTGGTGGGGGCAGGCCACAGGGGACAGTGGGGGGGCAGCCACAGGGGACAGGGTGGCTGAGGCAAATTTGCTGGGGAGGCTGGGCCAGTGGAAAGGTGTGCCAATCAGGAGGTACCATTGCGATGTGGGCTGGTGTCTCCTTCGCTCCCTGGCATCTACGTAAGCGGTAGCAGGATGGGGACAGGAAGGGACTCGCAAGCTGGGTTCCACTGCTCGCTGCCAAAGCCCTTCCCTCTGCCCTGCTGCTCTGGGCTTTCTTGGCTGGGTCTGCGCCCGACAGAAGGCCGTGTGTTGTGGATGTGGGGACCCAGTGTGTGTGTGTGTGTGTGTGTGTGTGTGTGTTCATAATACAAAACACAGACGCCTGGCTACATCAGCTGCGGAGGCGGCTGGCTCCGTCCGTGCCAAGTCCCTCTGTACAGTGCCGGGGGCTCCGGAGGCTCCAGGAGGCAGCCGAGGTAAGGGCGGGTGCGGAGCGAGATGGACGCCTGCCATCACCGTGTGGGGCTGCCAGGGATCGGAGCCGCAGACCACACCCGTGGCGATCGATGGTGCCCACATTGGGAGGCGGCAGCGGGCTGGAAACAGGCGGGGAGCTGCGGTGGGCACAGGTACCGAGGGCTGCCGGCACGGGGAGCGCTGCCTGGCATCTGTGGGCCCGGGCTGGTGGGCAGTGTGAGGACAGGTGTCCTGGCCAACTCTGTGGGCCATGTGGCCTCTGGGTTCCCCAGTGCTGCCTGGCGCTGGGATGCCCATTGTTCATCCAGGAAGCCAAGGTCTGAGGATGGGGGTCTCACAGTGGTGGCACCGCCACCTGCTGCCCTGCAGGCCCCAGGTTCCACGCTGTCCGTGGGTGCCACACAGGAGTGGGAAGACACACAGGGCCGCTGTCCTGTCTGCTCAGAGCCCTGTGCTTGCCCACAGCCTGGGTTGGTACCTTGGCACCTGTGCCAATCAGCGGGACTAAAGCCAAGTGTGCTGCCAACTCGGGGGGCTCGGTGCTAGTGCCAAGGAGCCAGCTGCGGAGGGTGCAGGCGGGCAGCTTAGCGGCGAAGGGCCCCAGGCGGGGCTTTCTGAGGGCTCTCGGGACAGGGCATTTTCCTCGCCCCGAGGTCATGGGCTGGGCAAAAAGCAAGTGTGGGCATCTGCAAGTGGGCTTCGGGTGGCCCTGGTGGGCAGGGCGGAATGGCAGGGTGCAGTGCCAGTCCCTCTCCCCAGCCCCTTGCTTCCCACACCAGGAGCTGCCATGGGCACTGGGACATGCATCTGGGCTGGGCACAGTGGGGATGCCATGGCTACATGCAGGCCAGCTTTGGGGCCCATGCCAGAAAGGAGGGATCCTCATAGGAGGCACCGGACTCAGCCAAGCAGCTGTGGAGCTGGGCACCCAGGTGGGGGCTGGGCTTCAGAGTAGTGGAAAATCAAACCCACAGCCCAGGAAAGACCAGGGCTCAAGGCCAGGGTTGGAAGACATGGCAGTAATGGTCTCGGAGCGAGGCATTGAGAGGAAGGGAGCCCTTGGGGGAGGGCCAGGCCCCAGCGAAGCCTCACAGGGACATAGTTTGGCCTCCAGAGTCAGCCACCAGGGTCCCCAGACAGGCTCCCCTAGAGCCTCTGGAGCACCTGTGCAGTGAAGCTGGGAGTGGGGAGCCCAAGCGGAGCTCTCTGCCCAGGGGTCACTGCCTCAAGCTCAGTGCCTCAGCTGGGCAAAAGCAGGAGGTGTGAGGGGACAAGGTGGCTCTGCCTCCCTGGCTTCTGGCCCTGCCATCCTGGCCTCCTGGGAGCCCTGGGGTGGATCTGCTTGGCACCTGTGGCTCCGTGGGTGACAGGCACCTGAGCTCTCCAGAGTCCTGGTTGGCATCTGGGCAGCAGAACCCTTCAGGTCTCTGTTCCCCATGTGCCCCCAGTACAGGCTATCTGGCAGGAGCCAAGGCTGGGACACCCAGCAGGGTTGTGATGGCCCTGATGGTCAGTGGCTATGACCTCAGTTCTCTCCCCAGCTGACAAAGTGGATGCATCTTGCTGCCCCTCTGCCATGTGGCCAGCGTAGGTCCTGGCCACTCTGCCGAGCCCATGCGTGACCCCTTCACAAATGGATCTCCAGCCACGGGAGCAGCAGTGGGGCACAGAACTGGCATGGGGAGCCGCCCAGCGCCTGCCCTCTGCCTGGGTGGTGGAGCCCTGGGAGGGAGACTGCAGAGGCCATGTACCCCAAGCCCCCCGCCTGCTTCTGGTGCCGGTGCCAACGCCGGCTCCCGGGAGACTCCTGCCAGATGTTCTGGGCCCCACGCTGCTCCCTGATGAAATATTCATGCAGGTGGCTGCCTTCTGACATAAAGCCTTCTGCAGCGTGCTGGGTGCCCACTCCAGCACCCCACACTGCCCTGCCATCCAACCCTCTCCTGCAAGAGATGGGGTCTCCTGCAGCTTCACTCCCACCCCAGGCTTCCCACCTGCTGCCCCAAGATCTTAGGGCAGGTCCAGGTGTGGCAGCTGGACCCTGGGCTCTGAGGAAGGTGGGCCGCCCCCTCCACCCAGGCCCAGGGTGGGCACAGGCCTGCTTCCACCATACCTTGTGTCATTGTGCCCATGGCTCTCTTGCTGTGCAAACCAGCCTGGCTCTCAGCCACCTCTGCCCCTGCATCCTCGTGGCCATGGAGGTCGCCTGCCTGGTGCTGGGCCTGCACAAGGCTCTGGGCTCTTGACAGGCAGCTCAGCTCTTGGGGTCGAGCAGGATACAGTGGCCCTCACAAGGCTTCGGGGAGCCCAGGCTCAGGGCTGCAGCTGAGGGAGCAGTTGGCCTAGGGCCCTGGGCTCCCTGCCTGGTCCTAGACACAGTGGACGGCCCCACACGCTCAGGGTCGCAGTGCTGGTCTAAGACTGTCCTGTGCAGGAAGTGGGCTGTGCTCCTCTGTTCATACTGCTCCTCCTACAGCTGTGTCCAGTGGCTGAGAGGACAATGATTCCCCTCAGCCATCCTGGCTGCAGGTCCTCCCGAGGACCCAGGCCAGGCTCCCTGCGACCCCAGCATCCACCTTGCTGCCCAGGAGCTGTGGGTCTGGCCCTCGGCTGATGCTCCCCAGCCATCTTCAGGCCACCTTGAGTCTCCACAGAGGGGCACTGAGCCCAGACTGCCTGGACCTAGTCCTCGCCTCTACCAGGGCCAGCATCTCCACCCCTCATCACATCAGCACTGGACCCAGGAGTCCCCATGTCCAAGAAGCACCTCCGACCCTGGCAATCCTGCCCTAAATGGTGGGCCCACAAATGGATGAGCAGGGTGCCAGGGCCCAGGAACCCCCATGCTGAGGCCCGAGTACTGGGCCACTTTACCACGCACCATGCCAGGCCCCATGAGAAGCCAAGGCTCCACCTCTGTCCTGCTGCTGGGGGAAGGGCAGATGCCCCAGAGGCGCTCGGTGTCCACAGCGCTGGGGGTCAGGAGACAGAGAGGCTTCGGGGCCGCCCACCCTGTGAGCTCAGTCCGCTGCGTGCTGCATGGCCCTTGCTCCTCCGGGCCTGCGTTCTCCCGTATCTGCAGAGACGACCCTGGCAGCACAGGTCCCCACGCCTAGCTCATGATCGGGCTCCACAGCCGCTGCCATTGGCCACCCTACTGGGGTCAAGACGGGCCCCTTTCCCCACCCCTGGCCTGGGGCTGCTGTCACAAAGGCCCAGGAGAACCAGGTAGGAGGCCATCAGCGGAGGGTGTGGGACCAGCGGGGATGTGGCTGGGCCCCAAGGTGCTCCCCCAAGGCCTCTCAGTCCTTCTTTGGGAGCCTGCAGCTGCCCGGCCTCCTGTGGCACTGGTGGAGGGTGGCTGTCTGAGGTCCTTGGGTACCGACTGCTCAGGGATTCACACTTTGGGCGAGGGGAGGGTAGGTGGGAGAAGGGAGGGTAGGTGGGAGAAGGAGTCTGGGAACAGGGAGAGACGGGGCAGCAGTGCAGGGAGGAGCCAGGAGAGCCGAGCTGTCCATGCACCTGCCTGCCTCGTGGGAAGAGGGAAGACGGCAAGTGCCCTGTCCTGGCCGGCAGCCAGAGGCAGGGAGTGAAGGGCTGGAAGAGCTAGGTCTCCTGCCCTGGGGGCAGCTGGCATCCCGTGGTCCCTGTGTGTAGGTGGGCAGGCAGGGCCCCTCCAAGTTCTGTTGCACCGTGTCCCAGAGAAAGCCAGCCTGTCCCACCTGGCTCCCACTGTGGGCTGAGAGACGACCCTGGGCTGGGCTGGAGCTGGGCTGTTCCCCCAGGAAGGGTCCTAGGATGGCCAGCTCACCACAGCTATGCCACCCGCCTTGCTCTGGATCTCCAGGTTGGGTCTTTAATAGCCCCTGACTTTGATGACTGTCACCAACAGCAACAAAGCTGAGAAGTGTCACCCTGACAGTCACTGAGCCTGAGCTAGGAGCAGGGCCAGGTGGTCCTGTGCAGTCCTGGGAGAGGAGACAGCTCAGAGAGGTCAAGGTGCTTCCCTGAGGCCAGAGTGGATGGGACAGAGCCAGGAATGAAGCCCCAAGCCATCCTGGAGTCCTGGCCTCAAGGCTAGACCCCCACTAGGACCAGCTCTCCCTGCAGCAAGCAGGGACCTGAGGCTGCCACCTCCCCACAGGGTAGCAGCCCGAGGGCCCTGGGTGGGGGCAGGAGCCACTGCCAGCTCCCCGCACTGCCAAAGAGCACTAAGCTATGCGTGCAGCGCAGAAATGAGACGTGCTCTGCAGCACAAACTGCGTTAATTCACGCTAGCTACGCAGCCCAGCGTCACTCAGGGCCCGAGGGCGGTGCGGCAGCTGCCAGAGTTAACAGCCCCGTGCTGAGTCGGCAGCTCACGGCTGGCACCTTCAGCGCCATCGCAGGGATAGAGCTGCAGCAGCAGCCCAAGGCCCAGTAGCTCTGCACCCCAGGCAGGAGGCCAGGCCAGGAAGGATCCGGCCCTCCCCTTGGTGGTCACTGCCCACTGCCCACCTGGGCCAAATGTGGCTGCCCATCGGGAACCCAGGTCACAATTTGATTGGCAGTGCCAGACATGCTGCTGGGCCAGGCCAGCGCGGCTCAGTCCTCCCCCATCCCACCCAAGCGAGGCTCACACTGGCTGCCTCCAGCCCTCCCCATGCAGGGCCGGGTGGATCTGCCTGTCTGCTCCGCCCCCTTCCATTACTTGCTATCAGCTGGTCCCTATCGATCGCTGGACAGCATGGGGCTCGCCTGCCATCCGCCCCCAGGAGACTCTGCTGGGCATCCGGCAGAGCTCTATGGGCAACTCCAGGAACCTTCCAGCATCTGATGAATACTGCACATCCAGTCCCTCTGCATCACAGGCTGGGCCCTGCCATGTCATGGCATCTCTTCCGCTGTCTTGACCCTTCTGCCTGTGGGAATCCGAGAGTGTGGTGGAGGCAGAGGTCAAGGAGCCAAAGAGCTCGTGCTCTGTAGAGCTCTGGTTTGTTCCTGTTCCCCTCGGTGGCCATGGGTCCATGTCCTCCTTGTAGGATGGTCATTCCAGAGCCTCCTCCCTTGGGACCACATTCTGTTTCTCCTTCAGAGGTCAGCACTAGGCAGCCAGAGGTCTTTAGTGGAAACTTCAGGAGTTAGGGTGGGTGGACTGTGGGCTAGACATCCCAAAACTTTAGTTGTGGATCTTTGAAAAGCGTCCAGTGCAACACTCCAATAGTATAAAGGGGGAAATTGAGGTCAGCAGAGAGAATGCACCTAGACCCATCACAGCTCTGGGCCTGGGCCCTGTGGGCTGTCCAGCGTCCACTGCAGCATCTGTTAGAGGCTAGCCTCAGTACCTCGCAGGTGGGAAAATTCAGAGGGTCTGCCGTTCTCTGCCACCAAGGTCTGGGACAGTCTGCGGGTCTCAGACCTCGGGGCCCCAGCCCACCTTCCTCCTGAAAAGGTGTCTATGCTAGGTTGTACTCTCAGGCTGCCTCTGGTCTTCTTTATGTATTCTGAGAGAGCTGAGAATCTGTCAGTAAAATCTCTGTCTGTCCTGACGGCTAACACACGTCACCTGGAAATCAGGGTTAGCCTGCGCTGCACCTCTCCCGTGTGACAACCACCTTGCTGGCCCTGGCCTCGGCACACAACAGCCTCTGTCCCTGCTGGGATGGCCGCTTCCTCTGCCTCCAGCCCCTCCCCGGAAAGCCTGGTCTTGATGGGATGGGAAGAAGTAAAAGACTGGCTATGATCTTGGGACATGGGCATTAAAAAGATCTAGGTCCAACTCCAGTTTGTCATTACATAGAGGTCTCAGCGTCTCCACTGTTAGACTGGCGGTGACAACAGTAACACATTAAGCGGTTATGAGGATTCAATGTGAGGATATGTAAAACCAGGCTGCACAATGCTTGCTACAAAGTAAGCGGGCAGGAAATGCCAAGGGTTGTTGGGATGAAATGGTGATGATGAAGGTGCTGGTGGTAAGGGTAGTGATGGTGGTGATGAAGACGGTGATGATGGTGATGGTGATGATGGTGATGGTGACGGTATAGATGGTGATGGTGATGGCGGTGATGGTGATGGTGATAATGGTGATGGTGATGATGGTGATGGTGATGGTAGAGATGTGATGGTGATGATGGTGATGGTGACGGTAGAGATGGTGATGCGGTGATGGTGATAATGGTGATGGTGGTGATGGTAGAGATGGTGATGGTGATGATGATCATGGTAATGATTGTGATCATGGTGGTGATGAAAATGGTCACAGTGAATGCAATGCTGTTGCTTGCAGTGTGAATGGATTTGGATCAGAATCCTTACAAGACCTCCCTTGCTCCTGGCTCACAGTTCAGAAAGGAGCCTCCCTCTCTGTGGCTCCCTCTCTGTGCCAGCTGCCTCAGCAGTCCTTTCACTAGCTTCCTGAGGGACAGCTCTCAGAGTGTCCCAGCCACTGGCTACACTGCCCCGCAGGAGTCAGAAACAAGCCTCAGAGGCACCCACCCGCAGGCTTTCAGAATGCTCGGTGTCCACGCTGCGGTGAATGAATGAGGCATCACAAGGCCACCCTAGAAAAGCAGCCCAGGAAGCCAGGGGAGGACACAGAGGCCCAGACTTGGCATTGGTCTCAACTGGACCCCGAGATGGGGTCAGGGGAAGAGCACGCAGGAGAGGGTCCCACGGCGAGGAAGCTGAGGCAGGAAGGGCCAGTGTGCTGGGGCTACAGACAGGTATGGTGAGTGGAGGCGGGGAGACCAGAGAGGCTGGGCTTCATCGTGGATGAAGAACAGAACCTGGGAGGAAGGGGCCATGGGCTGGACCTGCCTTTAGCTCCTGGGCTTGTTCACTGCTGCCTTGTTCCTGCTGCTCAGATTCCCACTCTGCTGAGAAACTCTTAGAATAAACTGTGAGCCAGGTGTGGTTATGCACCCGGTAACCCTACCCTGGTTGGCTGAGGCAGGGAGATCATAAGCTGGAGCCCAGCACAGGGAGCTTAGCAAGACCCTGCCTGGAGATTAAAAAAGAAAAAGAGGGGAGCTGGGGATGTAGCTCAGTGTGAAGGTCCTGGGTTCAATCCCCAGTACCAGGGGAAGGCAGGCAGGCAGGCAGAAACGTTTCAGGGCTCTGCTGAGTGGTCTGGGGATGCTGGACTGAGCATCCCCAGGACAAGCACCTTGGAGACAGATCAGGTGGGGGCTTTGTTTGGCAGGACAGGGGCATGGGGTTCAGTGGATGGGGAAAAGGCTCCCCACCCCACCCCTCTGGGCAAGGTACAAAGGGACCTCTGTCCTCAGGCCCCTCCCAGGCAGGGTGGGCCACATCTGCCATACACACGACAGCGGTTCCAGATGCAGCAGAAGCCGAATGTCAACCCCATCCTCTCACGATCACTCCCGCACCCTCTTAGCAGCCGAGAACACAGCCTGCTCGTTTGAATGCATAATTAGCCTGAGCATTCTACCTCACTAATTTCAAAGCAGGGGACTGGAGTGGAGGGGGCTCTAGGAATTTGCATATTAATTTAGCCAAGGGAGAGAAAAATTGTTTACCACTTTCTTCTCCCAGTTGCTCACAGAGGACTTAACCCTTCCCTGCTCTATCTGAGCCCAGAGAAGCTGTGGGGTTGCAGTACACCTTCCCAAATTCTCCATGTGATACCCGCTTGTTCTGCGGCCCTTCACGGTCCCCAGATCCAGAGTCAGCATCCTGCTGGGGTGGGTGAGGGCTACACATGGCTGCCCTCCCCTTGCAGAGGGGAGGGTGGCAGGGCAGGCTTCCTGGAGGAGATGGCCCTGTCTGGGTCCCACAGGTGAGGATGCTTCTCCAAGTGGTGGAGCTGGGGGTACCTGAGACCTTGGGGGGGGGCATGCATTCCCACTTGTTGAGGGCTCTCAAGGTGTTGGATGCTACAAAGCCTTGTGCTAAGCCTGGAGGGTAGCCTGGGCCTGCCCCCTGCCAGCTGCCCTCCTGCCCAGCCTGCACTGCATTGAGAGACTTGGGCCTCGAGAGGATGTGCATGGTTGCAGGCAGGAGGGCTCCCTCCACCCCAGAGGGGTCACAATGCGCACCCTGCTCGGTGTCCTCAGGCCCTCCTGAGGACCCCATGAGGGTAGCCACATGGCCCGCCCCCTATGGACTGCAGAGCAGCATCTTCTCTGCCTGGGAAGGTCCATTGGTCAGGGTCCACTGCAACAGGAAGAGCCTGGGAACTGCCAGGGCCAAGTGCCCAGGGTGGCAGTGGCGACTGAGGGCAGGAGCCAGGACATAGGCTTTGAGAGCTGGGGATCACCAGCTAGTCCAACAGGGCTGGGCTCGGTTTCCTTATCTATGTCACAGGCCTGGTCCCACCCTGGCCATGTCAGACCCCACTGTCACCGTAATGGGGCTCTCACAGCTTCCAAGTCCCAGGGAGCCCCTGCCCTGCAGGCAGAAGCATGACCAGGCCACCCGAGGCGATGGGTGGAGCGCTGGCCTCTTCTCAGGCTCTGCCATGCTGACCTGCACCATAGGGTCACTGAGGGGCCCTCATGGCCTTGGTGCTGGAGACCCAGCTGCCCCAGGCAGGGAACCTGGAGACAGACACCAGCAGAGCACAGGGACCAGGCTGCACCAAGCCCACCAGGCTGCCTCGGCACCTATGTTCCACTGTCAGCACCGCACCCCGGGACCTGCTACACACACTTCCTTTCTGTTCTATCTGGGCAGTGCCTTGGAACCCAGAATGCAGGTGCGGGCATGCAGAGACCTGGGCTCTGCGGAGCAGCTTAGCACCGAGCCCCTGCCACCCCCCAGCCACCTCTGTGCAGCTCCATCAGCAGGTCCACCCCGGCGCAAGGCCATGTGTGGGCCACAGGGCAGGGGACGGCCCTGGGAGTACTGCTGTGGGAGGGGCTGATGGGGGGCACTGTGGCCAGGTCAGGGAAGAGTGCGGCTGCTCTGGACAGGAGGAGCACAGGTGCAGGACCTGGGACACCAGGAGGACCCAGGACCCAGGGGCCACTGAGCCAGGACAGCATCGGTCACAGAAGGAGGTGGCTCTGATAAACAAGGGTTGATAGGAGGCAGAGGCTACACCAGATAAGGCCACCTCCCTGCTGGTCCCTTGAGGCCTCCAAGGCCACCCTGGTTCCCCGTTGCAGCTCAGCCCACTCAGCCCCAGGTGCCCGGCCCTGGCACGGGGCGCAGGAGCACAGGGGCTCTGCGGCTTCCTCTGTCGGGGTACAGTCAGCCCTCAGGCCACCTTTGAAGGTCAGAAGGGCTGCTGCAAGGACCAGGCTCTGCACCATTGTAGCCGCGTCCTCCTGCCACTCCTCTCCCTCTGCCTCCCACCAGGCCCAGCCTGGGAGGTGGGGTGGGGACCAGCAGGGGCCCCACAGGACTTCCTGCATGCAGGTTTCTAGGTTGTCCTCTAGGTGGCCCAGTTCCCCAGGCCCCCCGCACCCAGTGCCATTGGCCAAACCCAGCAGGGAGAGCTGGACACGGGGTCACCCGCTCAGGTGCTGGCTCCTGCAGCCCCGGACGGGGCAGGCCCTCTTCCTCCATACCTGCAGTTGGGTACCTGGGAGCCAAGGCAGCAGGAGGGCCAAGGCCAGGGCCTGTGTGGACTCCCTGTGGGCAGGAGGGCAGCCCTGGGGCGGGGCTCCCACAGGTCCCCTCTGGGCCCCATGCCCCTCGGCATGAATCTGTGGCACTGCGGGCTGGAGGTAATCTGTCTGCCTCCTGCAGCTGGCTGTCATCACACATCTGCAGCCAGCATCATTTCACTGTCATTAGAGCCTGCAGGTCTGACAGGTAGGGCGAATGCACGCCCAGCACCCACTGCAGCTGGGGCGCTGCTCCCTCCCAGGTCCATTCTCGGCCATCTGCTGCCAGGGCTGAGCCACATGGAGACCACCAGGGGCCAGCACTGCCCATCCCCAAACGGGGCATGGAGATTAGAGGTCCTGGGATGGGTGGGCCATGCCACCAGGACCCAATGCCTCTGGCCTCAGTGTCTTCTGCAGCCCTGGCAGGGCTCGGGCTGTCCTGGCCCCTCCTCTCCTATGCTGGGATCAGGAGCCCATGAAGGAGGGTCCCTCAGCACTGGGGGGAGGTGACAAAGCCCATAAGGAGGCCATGGAATGGGCCTGGACATCAGGAGCTGGGCGGTCTCTGACTCCATGTCCTGAAACCTTCCATGGTACAGTCGCCAGCTAAGGGATCTGAGCCACGGCTGTGTGTGGCAGTGGGGTAAGACACATCCAGCCCCCAAGGGAGGGCACTAGACCCCAGCTCCGAGGAGGGGACAGGCCCATGGTGTGACCACCCTAGGTCCTGCCTGTGGATTCTGCAGTCCCGTTCTCCCTCCAGCGAGCACAGAGCACCAAGTCCAGTACACGCAGCACCCCAAGCCCAGCTGAGATCAGCCCCCAGCAGAGTTGCCTTCTGTGGGAAACCTATCCTCACTGCCTGCCTCTCTACAGCCTCCTTCTGCAGCGGGGCCACACGCCCCCATGCCAGAGGCATCTGAAGGACACAAGCGGGTGGCCCCAAGCGCGGAGCCCAGCGAGCGGAGGGTTAAGCGCTGATTGCAGCTTTGTCTCCGCAGCGGTGTACATAATGTGGTCCTCATTTGCATACTGCAGTGTGCGCTCAATTAAAATGAACTTTTAATTTCTTCTAAGTAAATTACTTCTTGCTGATACGTGATGCGCACAAATGTCAGAATAATGGGGGAGCCGTCACAAGCTACAGAGAAGAGGGGCTGCTGGGAATAACCCCAGGATGCATTGCCACACAGCACACTGACTAGCCACACTGGCCCATGGCAGGCTGCACCCGGTCCTGTCCACCACCAGCAGACACCGGTGCCCCAGGCCGGGCAGCAGCACCCACTCCAGCCCCTCTGCAGCAGCCTCCCTGCCTATGGATGCATGCACACACACATACACATACTCGTGCACACATGCACACACATGGGCACACCCACAGCACACACTCACAGGTCCCTCAGGGCTCTGCTAGCCTCAGGTTCCTGTTCCTTCTCATTTATACTGTGAAGAGGAACACAAGGTCAGGGAATGTGACAAAGGAGCAGAACGCAGCACACAGGGAAGGCAGACATCGGGGCCTGGCCACATCCCAGCAGTGGGGGAAACTGAGGCTAAGAAGGGTGGCACTGTCCAGCTGCCCAGGGTACATGTGAGCACAAGATCCAGGTCTATGTGGTTTGAGGGCTGGGCTGTCCTCCCTGTACACCCCTTTCCTCCCCTTTTGTTTGTTCTGAGGCAAGGTCTAACTATGTAGCCCAGACCAGCCTTGAACTCACAGCGATCCTCCTGCCTCAGCCTCCCGAATATTTGGATTATGGTGTGTGCCACCACACCTGGCCTCACCCTTTTTGAACCAACCTTGGAACCCGGGGCATCAGTGCCCCAGCCCTGGGCAGGGGGAGTGGGAGGCTGGACCAGGCCGGCATGACTCATTTCAGCACCTTGGATAGAGCCATGCCCTGGGGCTGACGGAGGACACAGCCTCTGCCATAGCCTGGCTCCCACACCCAAGGCCCCGCTACCCTGGCAAATCCTAGGACCCATGTCTCCTCTGCACCCCTAAACTTCCCGGCTGGGGATTCCCCAGGCCACACTCAGTGCCTACTCTGTGGCCACTGGGGCCCTGCAGGAGCCTCTGAGACTTGACTGTCATGGGGACGCAAGGCCGCTCCCCGCTCTGGGAAGGAGAGGGCATGGATGGTCCAGGTACCCTGCCTGAGGGAGTCAGGGGCACCTGCAGGAAGGGCCCTGTGCAGAGTCAGGGATGAGGCTGACCTGGGGGGCTGGGGAGCCCATCTGTTATGTGGGAACCCACATCGGGGACATGGGAGGACACAGCTAACAGGGAAGAGCATGGCTCTGGCATGGTGCATTGGTGCCCTTCATGGCCTGTACCCACTATGGAACACAGGAGCACCCATGGGACAGGTCACATGAAAGAGGCACAGAGGCCAAGTCTGGAGGGGCCACGGAGCCCAGAGGGTGGTGGGGTCTCCTCAGTGTGGGGGACACAGCAGTGCCAGGACTGGGGAGGCAAAGGGCAGGGAAGCCACTCTTGGGGACCCTTCTTGCCCCAGGCCAAGGAAGAGGCCCCATGTGGCAGCCAGCAAGGAGCAGAGACCCCATGCCTGGTGAAACATAGGAAGACCCGCCCGGCCTTGTCAGACAGATGGGGAAACCGAGACTAGTGGGGGAGGAACCAGTGCCAGGTGCACACAGCCAGTGGCAAGGTGGCTGCCTGGGTATGGCCTGCAGGATTCCAGGAGGTGGTGCATCCACTGTCCAGGGACCCTGCAGTCTCACTGTGGCCACTGGGTGATAGCAGAAGGACCGGGAAGCAGCTCAGTGAGGAGTCCAGGCCCACACAGGCCGTCACAGGCTGTTCCTGTGGCCTGTTCCCTCTGCACATGCCTGGCTGGCCGGTGGCTACCTTGCAGGGCAGTCCTAACAGCCACACTGGCCACACTGGTCTCCAGGATGGGAGCTGCCCACCCTGCCTTGGCCACCAGGATCCTGCCCCTTCCCACAGCCTGACACCCCCAGAGCCCAGGTCCGCTGCTCCCCAAAGCTGGCCCCTCTGGTGCGCTCTTGGACCATCCTACACGGACCGCCACCCTCGTCCCCGACCTGGGGCCAGGCCCTGCACCATGAGGAGCAGGCTGACAGACCCGAGGACATGAGGCCTGCCCTCTCCTGGTGGTCTCCCTGCCCCTAGGCTGAGCCTGCTCCTCAGCTGAGTTGAGCCCACCGCCAAGTCCCTCCTCATCCCCCACACTGGCCTCGCCCTCACGGGCCTGATAACTGGGGGATATGCATGTGCGTGTGTGTGTGTGTGTGTGTGTGTGTGTGTGCAGGCATGTTGTAAACATGTTGCATGCATGTGTTGTGTGTCTGTGCCCACATGAGGTGACTGAGCCCAGCTCTCCCCATCACTGAAATTTACATTGAACCACAAATTAATTTCATAATTTTCCTCTCTAATTATGCCAACATCTGCTGCAAAGCCAAGCTGTGCACATGCATTTTAATGTCCCCTCCCCCCTCAGCACTGCTGTCTGTCTCTGCACTGAACTTTTCAATAATCATCGCCAAGAGAAGATCCCGACTTCCATTTCTCTTGCCTTTCAGGAGGGGGAGAAATGAGGGTGTGGGGACCATGAAGAAGCGAGCAGAGGAGGAGCAGGGACATGTGGCACATGGGTGAGGGGCAGCGGCAATAGCACAGGATGGGGTGAGCGACTTGGGGGCCAAGCACAGGGCCCGCAAGCTGAGTGCTCTCTGGACCGAGGTGGGGCCACATCCCCAGGACTGGAAGGCTGAGCTCAGTCTTGCACTGAGGGTATCTGGGTGCTTCCGCCGTGTGGCTTTCTACCAGTTCCCCAGGCCTCGTCTACTCTTGTGTGAAGCTGGCCTGGTACCTGTCCTTGTGCCCACACCTGGAGGGAAGGTCTCTGCTCACCCTGTTCCACCTGCCCCCATGCACCAGCCCAATGGAGGAGTATAGGGCAGGAAAGCCCAGAAATGACCCCAGCCCAACACAGGTGCCTGTGGTGAGGGAGTGCACGTGTGCGTGTGTGCGTGTCATGCACATGAGTACTTGTGCAAGTGCCACGGCCCATGAACAGACTGGCTTGTGCATCTGCACATGCAGGGAGCTGAGTGCACGTGGAAGTGTGCAGGACACATGTACACGTGTACATCTGTGACTCTGCAATCAGGTGGAAGCCCAGAGACCCCATAGCGTCACCCTGGCCCTGCCTACCATGTGCCCCACTAAATCCATCTGTGCCCCGGCCTCTACCATCACCCAAAAAGAGCCCCTGCCACCCCCACCACAGCACTGCACACAGCAGGAGCATCGCAGAGCTCTCCCTCGGTGTCCTGGGATAGCAGCCTCAGCCCCAAGACAGCAGTGACCCTTGTACCCCCAGCTCTCTCTTGGCCTCTGTGTGGCTCCTCTACCTCTGTGTCCTCCTTCCTGTGCCCATAAAGCACAAGGCATTGACCGTGGTCCAAGCTTCCCACTGTTGCCTGACAAGTCCAGCCTGATCACTGCACACAGAGCCCTGGGCCCAAGTTCTCTGAGGGGATGAGGTGCCATCCTCCGGGACTCTCCTGCCGCTCTGTGCCCCCCTCCCCAGCCCCTGCAACCTCCCGCCCATGCAGGCTCCCTGATGGGCATCACATGTTGGTCCTTCTGCTCCCCCACCAGGGCCAGACTCAGGGTCTTCAAGGACAGTGGCTTTTGCCTCAGCTGACCCCAAGGCCCAGATGTGGGGTCAAAGTGGCTAGGGGACGTTCCATCTGCTCTAGCACCAGTCAAACCCACGTTTATAGATACCACATGTCCTGACTGGGGATCAGAGGCACTGCCCAAAGCCATAACAGGCACGGCACTTGCTGTGTGTATGAAATGCCCACGTCCATCTCGGCACCTGCTGGGCTGCAACAGGGCTCGAGCTGTACCCTCTGCTGCAGAGCTCAGCAGGGGCAATGGGCACAGTGCCTGAGGGGCTGGGAGGACAGATGCGGTCAATAGCCTCACAGCCAGTGGGCAGGGCCTGTGCAGTGAGCAGGGGGAGGGAGGGAAGAACCCTGGGTAAAGCAAGAACTCACAAAGACAGATTCTTCGAGCAGCGATAAAACTGTGTGGGCTATAGCCAAGTGGGAAGAAAAACACAGGTTTAAACGGACTAGAGGTTGGAAAAGACTAATGGTTTAAATAAATAACTTAAGCTTCCACCTTGAAAATCTAGAGAAAAAAGAGCAAATTAATCTCAAATTCAAAAGACGTAACAAAGAGCAGAAAGGAGCCAAAGAAACAATGAACAAAAGAGAAATCAAGAAATGCAGCTGTGCGCGGTAGCACACACCTGTGATCCTGGCACCCAGGAGCAGAGGCAGGAGGATTTCCGTAAATTTAAGGCCAGTCTGGGCTACATAGTGAGTTCAAGGCCAACCTGAACTACGTAGCAAGACTCTGTCTCCAAAACAGAAAAGATAAAAGAGAGAAACTTCAGTTAGTTGTTTGAGGATCTTACGATTCTCACTGAGAAACGCATGGCTGAGTTTCTCTAGGAGCGTGGACTGGAGGGGGAGGGAACACGTGGTCGATATCCCGATATCCCGGAGGAAGACAGGATGTGACCAGGTACCCTGTGGAGAGCCCGGGGCGGGGGAGCTGAGCAAGCTGGGTCCATCAAAGACATGGAGCTTCTGGAAAGATGACTTCTGGAAAGATGACTTTTCCGTGTGTCTGGGAAAAGTCACGTTCAGAAGTGAAAAACAGCCACATAGGGAACAGCAGAGGCAGCCTGGTCCCAGGAGGAAGCACAGCTGTGTCAAGGGCTGTGCCTGAAGGGGACAGGAGTGGGGACCTTGCTGCCGCCACCTCTCAGCATGGGCCGTCCTTCCTCTTGGCCACCGCCACCGTGGGAGCAGCGGGAGACGGGCGGTGCAGAGATCCTGCTTCACCAGGTCACATGGAGCTCTGCCTTGGACGCCTGCAGGGCCGACAAGGAACTTCCTGCTCCTGGGTTCCCCCAGTCCTTTCTCCTCACACCCACAAGGCTCTGACGCCAAGGGTAAAGCCCGGGGAGCCCAGCTGCAGGGCCTAGCCCAGTGGCATCCTTTGGGCCAGGCCTTCTGCGTCCAGACTCAGCGCCTAGTCCGCAAACAGATTCAGGTCAAAATGCTGGCATGGACACAGACTTGGGCACGTTGGCAACCGAGCATCGGCCTCTGCGCACTGGCCCGGGGCCAAGCATGGAAGCCAGGAACCTAAGGTGACACAGTGGCCTGGGGTTCACAGCCCAGAGCCACTTTACAACAGGCACAGAGGCGGCTCCTCCTGCCCCCAGGGATGCCCATCCACCAAGACAAAACCAGGCCCAGGCAGGGGGCAGCTTTCAGAGGGAGCCCCTCCCACACTGCTCCTATCCCCCCCAATCTTCTGAAGAAATGGAGAACCCCAAACTATGGTAGGAGCCCTCGTTTCCCTCCTTGCTTTGGGTCCAGGAAGCTGGGGGCCAAGCTCAGGGTAGTGGTAAGCAGGGCTCAGTAGCCACCCTCACGTCCTGGCCACTGTTCTACCTCACACTTTGCACTCTCTGACTTCCCTGTCCTCCTTCGGGAGCAGCTAGCTGGGTACGAGTTATAAACCACACCAGCAAGGGCCCATCTGATTGCACAGGTGGCCACATGGCACTGCCCTTTGGCTATACCCTCACCACCACCAGCCTGACCTCCATGGTTACCTCCAGACTCTAGCTCTGGGGAAGCCCACGCTCCCCTCCCCACTGTCCCTGCTTGGCAGGTTCTGAGTCCCTGGCTTGCAGCTGGGCTGGCTGCTCTCTGACCGCAGCTGTGGACAAGCCCCGCCCAGGACTCAGCCCGAAGGACCCTCCCGGTCCCTCCTCTGCAAAGACCGGGAGCAGAAAATCCCCAGCCCTGCCCACACATATCAAGGTGACCCCATACATCCTTGCCACTCCCCAGCCCCACACACCACTCTCCTGCCCAGCCCAGGCATCTGGACAAGGCCCTGGCTACCACCTGCGAGCCCAGGGGCCCTGGGTGGAGTGCAGAGTCCCCTCTCCCATGGGTGTCCCCAGGGTGGCACAGAGACACTTTCCAAGCTGGGACCACAGCCCCACACTGAGAGGGACAGCAGGCTCAGGCTGGGGCCACCCCAGGAGGCTGAGGCTCTGCAGCCTGACCCTGCTCTGCACTGTCCCTCCACCTTTGCTGTTTTGTTAGTGTTGTTAATTCCTCGCCAGGTGGAGCTGGCGCTGTGGGGCTTAATTAAGCTCAGCCAGCTGTTGCTGAATGTAGACATGCGCTGAGCAGCAGTCGTCGTGGGCAGCGGGGCAGGCAGGGCTGGAGGCCGCTGAGCCTGACTTTGAGGATCAGGAAGCCAGGCTGCCAGGGGCTCTCTGGGCAGGTCCCATGACGCCCAGCTGCCACCCTTCCTCCCCATGCATTCAACACCCTTGGCTCCCAGGAATGGAGACCCCAAGAACAATGAAGGCTCACTGGGACAGAGCCCTGGCAGCTGAGGAGGACACAAGGCCCAGCCCTGGAGGTGCTACAGGGCGCCAGGCCACGTGGACTCAAGGGTGCACATCTGTTGTGAGTGGGGTATGCAAGGCCCAGATTTTTGGTCCACACTGGAGTCCTGGACAGGGACTGGACTCAGTGGGCATTTCCCTCTCATGGTTCACAGAACTCAACTCAGCCTCGGTGAGACACAGACACCCACAAAACTGTGGCTGGCCAGGCATGCAAAGCATGAGTCACACCACACTGACCCAGAGGACCAGCTGCGGGCACCCAGGGTGCGGGTGCCCTCCACCCGAGGGCTGTCTCTGAGCGAAACAGGAGCCCAAGGGACCGGGCAGGGCCCAGCTGCAGGGAGCTGGCCAGGGCAGGTTGGTGCCACTGTGTACAGGAGAGGAGCGGAGAACAGACCCTTCCTTCACCTCAGACTCAATACCTCGAACCAAATAGTCATCCCTCAGGTAGATACCTCAACCATACCTCTCACAGCCGAGGAAGCCAGTGACCAGCGGACTTGAGAAAAGGTGTCTACTGCTGCTGCGATAACATGTGGTCACCAAACAGCCACCATCAAAACAGCTAGCAAAGCCCAGCTTGGGGAGACTCGAAGACCCTGCATCCTTGCACGCAGCAGCCTGGACTTCGTGCTTAACGTCCACAGCTGGACAACCAACCTGCCTGGGCCTCCAGCCTCTGTCTGCTGAGTCTCACAGCGGGCAGGCAAGGCGAAGGCCCCACTTTCCTGGCCTTGCCCTGAACTCAGCTCACTGTAATAGCACCCAGAAGTGAGTACAAAGCTGTGAGCAGAAAGTGGAAAAGCCAAGACTCCTGGAGCCTCCTGGGCAGTGAGACCTCAGCTAGTCCTCACCGGGGCCAGCACTGTTCCCAGCAGGTGGGACCAGGGGAGACCTGCTGAGGGGTCCAAGGAAGGAAGCAAGTGACAACCTCCCCAAACAGAAATCCAGAGGCAGCCACAAGGGCTGATGCCATCGCAGTCCCGGCCACTGGAAGGCGGTTTTCCCTGGGTTGCATCCCAGCAGCTCCTGCAAGCAGAGGAAGGGACCAGTTTGCTCATATCTGGTCCAGCATCAGTCTTGGTGGAGAGGCCGCTTCTCTGCAGCAGAGGACAAAGCTCTTTATTAGCGTGGTGCAGATGCATGTTCCTTGGGGCCAAGGACAGATGAGTTTGCTCCAGCACGTGCTGCCTGGGCTCTCGATCCCTCACTGTGATGAAAACAGTCGTGTCCATCCGGCCACGCCCATGGGCATGGGGGACAAGGGAAGCAACACAGTCACAAGACCCATGCTTCTGGCTCCGGCTTGAGTAACAAAGCTCTCAGTCTGGGATCCAGGAGTCCTGTGTCTTCCATTAACACCTTTGAGACCATGGTAAGCCAAGCTGTGGGCCTTGGACGTGTTGAAGCTCCCAACACAGGATGTCGCCCAGACCTGAGGAACAGCAGGAGCAAGCTGTGCCTTTTGCAGACCCCTCTCAGGAGCCAGCCGGAGACATGAGCCCCGCAGTATTGCAACCCTGTGGGGCTGCAGAGCTGGCCAGGGCAGCGTTGGGGCACACAACACCATCCCCATGCCCCAGGCCCTGTCACTTGGGGACAGAGGTCATGGTGTCCTAGAGAGCGAGGCGGCACTGCCTTGGAGGAGTGAAAGGCCACAGGCAAGAGAGGACTGCAGATTCCAAGTCTTCACACGGTCTGCTGGGAGAGCCCCCAAATGGTCTTTCTCACTGTCCTCTCCTGCCTGCCCCAGGGGTGGACGGGAACCAGAGGAGGATGGATGAGGATGAACTTGTCACAGGGAGGACAGGCTGCCCAGGTGCGGGGCCAGGTTTGAGTCCTTGACCCTCTCTGCAGCAACCCTACGGGGAAGGGGGTGGAGCCAGGCTGATGAACCAGCCCAGTACAGACCCCAAGGCCCTGGTGTCATCTGTGGTGGGCATCACCTTCAGCCACATCTGAGGAGACTGCTCTGGCCCTGCCAACCAATGGTTGCCTGCCTTTCCTCCTTGCTATTGGTCCACTGCCCCACTTTCAGTTGATGAAAGCTCAGTCTTAGATGATTGGCCTCTTCAGGTGATTGACACACACAGAGCCCAATGAGCAAGGAGGCCCTGTCCCAACCTGCTGAGGAGGAGCACCTGTGTAGGAAGAGGAGCAATTGTATAGGAAGTGGCACCTGGAAAGTGCTGCACCTGGATGGCCCACCTCTCAGGGAGGTGGCCAGCAGTCTGAGGACACAACCATCTCGGGACCTGGTTTGACTAGAGAGGGAAGAGGTGGTCAGACTTACCCAATGACTAGATTTACCCTGAGCAACTCACCTTCTGCTGATATTTACTGATGAATTTGATGCAAGGGACGCTCAGCCCAAGGGCATCGGTGGAGGTTTGAGCCTCAACCTGACCCTGCCCCACTCCTAGAGGTTGACAGGGGACAAGGTGAGCCCAGCTGGTCACTGTGTGGCCCAGGCAGTTGCCATGCCTGCCGAGATGGGCCACAGGAAGCAGGGTGGGCTTCCCCGACAGTCGGAGCAAAGGGTGTACAGATGGCGCTGTGGGTGCATGGAGTCTGCAGGTTCGGATGTGGCAGCTGGGAGCAGGTGCTCCATGCCTGGACAGAGGCCGGGGCCTGGCCCTGGTGGGGAAGCACAGCAGGCGCTAATCTGGAGCTCACTGTCAGGACTGCGTTGGGAAAGCTGCCCTCCCGGGCAGTGCTGAGAGCAGGCGCCGGCACAGGCGCAGCCGGCTGGTGAGGGTCGCCCCCACCCAGGCCTGAACCTTCCCTGAGGTCTCAAGGCAGCTGTTCTGAGTCTCGTGCTTGGGACTCAGGCTTTGCTGACCCCTCTGAAGCCCGTGCTGAGGGCTGGGGACACTGAGGCACAGCCTCAGAGTGCAGGGCTCATTGCTCCCACAACAGTGAAGTGGGCCTGGATCCAAAGCCCCAGGAGTCTGGGCTATGGCAGGAGGAGAAGGGTCTGGAGGGACAATGGCCTGCAAGCCCTCTCTCAGCTGAGCAGTGTCCTCACCTGGAGGCCTGGCCCCACAAGGCTGGATGTGGATCCAGTCCCTCCGGCACCCTCAGAAGCAGAGCTGCCAGCTGACCACCAAAGAAGGTGCTGACACCAGCAGGTTCCACGGTGGCCAGCTTGCCTTTGTGCCCCCATCTGCCCAAAACACTGGTGGGGGGTGATGAGCACCAGCTCAGTGACGCTGTGTCCAGGCCACTGCACGCTGCTCTGGGTGCTGGAGCTTGCTCCTGCCATCTGGGCCCAGCCTCCATCCCTGGTCCTCCGAAGCAGAGCCTAGGCACCCGACACTGTCCGGTCTCCCACCTCTCTGTGGGCCCTCTCCTGCCATTCCTTGCTCCTTGGCAAGAAATCCAGATTCCCAACTACTGAACGCAGGGCCAGGCTCTGAGCAGGAGCTGCCACACCCTCCACACAAGCCCACCGCAGTGGGGACCCTCCTGGGACCTGCCTGTCCCCAGCCCACCCCACCATGGCACCATGCTCAGGCTTTGGGAAAGACAGTGCTGTGAACCAGCCTCACCTTCCTGAGTGCAGAAGGACAGCACTGTCCCCGGAGCCCTGAGGTGCCCAGGCTGGCACAGGTCTGGGGGTGGGGCCCGCTGGGACTCTACTCCACAAGTCACCATCCCGCTGTCACCAGAAGCCCAGCAGGAAGCGGCCTCCAGCTCACTGGTGGTGGCTTCCAGGGAGCACAGAAGCCAACAGCAAGGGCCAGAGAGGTGAGTTTCGGCTCAGCCCACAGCCGAGGGCATCGAGGCCAGAGAGCAAACCAACCAGAACCACACGGTCATCTGTGCCCACTGTGGCCCTCACGCACTCCCCCACCTGAACTTCACAGGCGGAGGTCCCACGTGCAGCACACACTCCGGTAGGACCACATGCTGGCCCCTGCCGCACACCTGCGTTTTAGCCCTCAGTCCAAACCTGTTGGCTTCACCCCCAGGAGTCGTCCCTGGCCGCACTGGGGGCTCAAGCCCGGATCTGTCTCCAGCACACGGGAAACGGCTCCAGGGCTCTCAGCCACGGACAGGAGAGCAACGGGTAAGATGCAGTGCAACGCTCTGGTGTGCACCAGACTGGAAGAGACGCGGCCGATGCGCAGAGGAGACCTGCACGCGGATGATGCCTGAAAGCCTCACTGCCAGTGCGGCAGTGCACGCGGTCACCCCGGCACTCTGTGGCTGAGGCAGAAGGGTGGAGAGTTCAAGTTCCATCTAGGCAGCTTAGCAAGCCCCTGGCTCTAGTGAAGAAATTTAACAAGGGCTGGGGAAGTGGCTTGGCTGAAGCCACAACCTCTCGACAAACACTCCCATAGGCAGGCTCAGAGGACCATAGTGAAACTGGCTCCTGTTTTTCATCACGTTCCCCTCGGTGACTGTCACTGCAGCTGCCGTGGCCGTCACGGTGACAGTAGAGCTGAATGCCATGCGCTGGAGGTGGAGGTGTGTGGAGCTCCTGTCCTGCCCCAGACTCCAGTGCCTGGGGTGGGGGAGCTGGGACACACAAGGCGTGGTCTAAGACTGACTGTCCTAGATCATCCTGCCACCCGGTGCCTGCGGGCTGTGGAGCGGACCCCTGCACACACTCACACACCCAAGAGTCACACTCAGCCACATATTTGCACAAACCTGCTGGTGCTTTCTTTCTGTTTTCTTTTCTTTCTTTGTTTGTCTTTTTGGGACAGGATCTCTGTGTAGTTCAGGTCAGCCTTGAACTCACTTTTTAGCCCAGGGTGGTCTCCAACTCACAGTGATCCTCCTGCCTCAGCGTCCTGAGTGCTGGGATAACAGGCATGTGCCACCACACCTGGTGTGGCTGGCACTTTCTTGCTCACTGCACATGTCTGGGTGACACTGAGCAGGGTGGGTGGTTTTTCTGGGTGCCGTGCGGTGCTAGTGACCTGGCTCATTGTCCTGTTTCCCACTGGACAATGAAATGTACTTTAACTAAAGTGATGTCCTCTGTAGGTCCCCATGGCCACACCCACATGAGCGGTGATCCTGGAAGTCAACCACGAGGGGGTGTCATCCCCTCCGGTGGGATGCTGCTCAGGACTGGGTGTAGGTGACCTTGGCAGAGCTGTCTGCCTTGTCACTCACCCTGTCGGTGTCCATGAGAAATTTGGTCCTAGAGTGGTGGCCTCTGGTCCTCAGCCTGGGTCCCTTCCCTGTCCTGGGCACCTGCTGTGACCCAGCTTACCTGGTGCTTCAGAAGAGCAGGTGGAGGGCAACCCACAGGCCCCTCAGGGTGGCACCGGCCTTATGCCGCCCCAGGTCTGGGATTCCAGCATCTCCAGAGCACATCTGGCTGGCCTACCAGTCTCCAAGCGTGACCCAGGCTGCTGGGGTCAGGACCCCCAGATCTTACGGGACCGATTCCCGAGACCCCAACCAGGCCGGAACCTGGGGCTAGCGAGCACCTCAGACCTCAGCATGCACCCAGGGCTGAGGCCCTGAGACCAGAGCTCCCAGGCAGCCCTCGAGAGAGTGGGGAGAGCGGACACAGCAGAGTAGGACCCGCAAGGCCACAAAATGGGGGAGACCTAGGCCCGGTGCACTGTGGGCCCCGGAGGCCCAGCACAAGTGGGCTGCCCTATAGGCCTGGGCAGGAGGCTTTCATGTGGAAACGTCCCCTGTGGCTCATGTTTAATTGGATTTAATTATTTTCCATTTAATTGTATTTCTAAAGCTCTCCCAGCAGGCCTCCTGGTCTTGG
>PVJX010018987.1:0-35601 GCA_004027295.1 Dolichotis patagonum
TTATATTGAATTTCTGGGATCTTGATGAATATGTGTCTAGGTGTAGCTCTGTTTTGGTTGTAGGTGGCTGGAGTTCTGAATGCTTCATACATCTGCATATCATTTCCTTTTTCTATGTTTGGGAAGTTTTCCTTAACAATTTCTGTGAATAGCCTTTGCAATTCCTCTGTTTTGACTCCTGCTTCTTCATTCACATGCTTTATTCTTAAGTTATAGATCCTCTTGTCATCCTCTAGCCTTTGTTTGGTTACTGCCTGCTCCCTTGTTATTTTTAAGAGATCTTCCCTTTCATGATCACACATTGCAAGCCTGTGTTCAATTTTTGATAGTCTATCTTTGTTTTCTTTCAAGCAGTTTTGCCAACTTTTTATAGAGTCTTTATTTTCCTGGTAATCTCTTTGAATCTGCTTCATTAATTCTAGGTTTGCTTTATATTCTTCATTGAATGTTTCTCTCCTTTTGTGTTCCTCCATTCTTCTGTCTGTGTCTTCTTGAGAGGTGCCCATCCTTTCTTTTATTAATCTACTTATCTCTTGTTTAATTTGAATTAATATTTCAGTTTTGATCTCATTTACGAGGTCCCAAAGATATCTCTTTATGTCCGCTGATGCTGTGTTTGATGTTGCATGTTTGCTGCCCTCACTCTCTTTTGTATTTACCTCCTTGGATCAATACTTCCAGGGTTGGGGGCTGGGGTTTTTTTCTTATTTCTCTCTCTCATCATGTTTTTGGTTCCTTCCATACAAGTGTATAGTGCAATTCCCAGCCCCTTTTCTTACTGGTGAAGGTTCCTCTGGAGCACGCAGGCTAGGGGCTTCTGCAGTTCACTATCAGAGATTAAAGTTCAAGCAAGGGCAGTGTACACTGGTTCCTCCCCTCTAGAACAGTCAACTTTTGCAGGCCTTCACTGCGTCAGTGTGTGCTGTGCTCAGGGAATTAATTTGTAGCGACCCACTGGGTCCCAGCCAGGGGCACTGCCCAGTCCAAGCAGATCCCACCAATCCACTCGGTGAGGGGAGTAACCAACTGAAGCCACTTCCTTATGGAGTTAGGGCTGTCCTGCCCAAATCCAACAAGTCATCCAGTTGGTTGCCCCTTTTGTGTGGGAGGGTCTTATTCCCATCATTCATCACATGTTGATGCCGGTCCCTGAGCTCCCTGGGCTGGGCTCCCTGACCTCTGACCTCAGTGTGGCTGTGGTGTGAATTCAGGTGCCTCTGGGTTGATCGCATGCAGGGCTGGTTCCGGGTGAGCTGTGCATAGGGCTGTTCAGATCCACACTTGGGGCTGCTCAGGCCAGTCACATCAGCACGGTTCGGTGGGTCAGTTCGGTCTTGGGCAGGAATTGAGGTGGCTTGGCAAGAGCACTGTGCTTGCTGATCGTAGCTTCTCTAATGGTAGCCCCAGGACCTCATATTTGAGCAGTTTTTTTCACTTTAGTTTCTTCCTGGGTTGAGAGACTCCATCTCCCTCTGTTTGCCACTCTCCAGGATGTTCTATTCTGGCATTTGAGCTGTCTCTCTCAGAGAGGATCCCTATCCTGCTATCTACTGGCCCGCCATCTTTGGAAACTCTTGCCTGGGCTTGATCTTAAGTTGTATTCCTTTACCTACAAAAGCCTCAAGGTTTTCTGGTTATAGCTGAGTAGTTCTCCACTGCACAAAAGTGTCATGTCTTTCCAACCTACCTGTAGGTGCTGGATGAGTTGCCCCTATTTCTCTCTGATTCCCTGTCACATAGAGCGTTGTTTTCTCATATTTGACTTTTGGTCAATAAACCCTCTTTCAATTTAATTATATTTCCTATGCAGAGCATCTCCATGGACTCCATCTCCTGATCTGCTCTGCTTGTGTTTCTTTTTGTTAGTGTATCAAGGCCATCTATGTTAGAGATTATAGCCAACCTTCTCTGTCTCATTTCTGCTATGCTATTTTTCTACCATTGGTTGTCTATTTTTCTCCTTCATTCCACTGTCTGCCCCATTGAGGCCTCTCTGCCACTGTTCCTGAAATCCTGGTGTTTTTTTTTTTCCTCTCTCCTTCAGTATTTTTTGTAGGGTTAGATTGGTGGTCACAAATTCTCCCAGTTCCTCTTTGTCGTGGAAGCATCTTGTTTCTCCATTAATTTTGAGAGACAGTTTTACAGGTACATCAATCTGGCATGTAGGTTATTTTCTTTCAGGGCTTGGTTTACTTCACTCCAAGCTCTTCTTGATTTGATGGTTTGTGTTGAGAATTCTGCCATGATTTTGATGTGTTTTCCTTTATAGGTGATCTGTTTCTTTTCTCTGACAGCTTTTAATACTCTGTTCTTGTGTTGAATTTTGGGATCTTGATTATTATGTCTGGGTGTAGCTCTGTTTTGGTTGTAGGTGGTTGGTGTTCTGTATGCTTCATATATCTGAATATCATTTCCTTTTCATTTGCTTGGGAAGTTTTATTTAATTATTTCTGTGAATAACCTTTGTATTTTCTTTGTGTTTACCCCTGCTTCTTCATTCACATTTTTTATTCTTAAGTTATAAACCCTCTTGTCATCTTGTAGCCCTTGTATTGTTACTACCTCTTTCCTTGTTATTTTTAAGAGATTTTCCTTTCATGATCACATATTACAAACCTATCTTCAAGTTTTGTTAATCTATCTCTAGTTTCTTTCAGGCAATTTTGCCAGCTTTCAATGGAGTTTTTAATTTTAATTTCCTGGTAATTTCTTTGAATCTGTTTCATGTATTCTAGTTTTTCTTTTATATTCTTCATTGAACATTTCTCTCTTTTCTGTTTTCCTCCATTCTTCCATCTGTGTCTTCTTGAGAGGTGCTTAGCATTTCTTTTATTAATCTTCTTATATCTTGCTTTACTTGTATTAATATTTCAGTTTTGAGTTTGTCTATAATGTAATGGAGATATTTCTTTATGTTAGCTGATGCCATGTCCAATATTGCATGTATGCTGCCCTCGATCTCTTCTGTATTTACCTCTTCTGGACCAATTTTCCCTGAGTTGGGGGCTGGAGGTTTTTCTTATTTCTTTCTCTTGTCATCTTTCTGGTTTCTTCCATAGAGGTGTATGGTGGAAGTCCCAGCCCCTTTCCTTGTTTGTTATGGTCCTTCTGAAGCATGCTGGCTAGGGATTTTTGCCCTCTCCAGTTTGCTGTTGGTCACTGAGGTGCAAGCAGGTGCAGTGTAGACTGGTCCCTCCCCGCCAAGCCAATCAACCAGTGGGGGCCTTCACCACATTAGTGCATGCCATGCCAAGGGAACTGGTTTGGGACCACTTTGGGGACAATTTCATCCCTGGCTATTGGGTCCCAGCCAGGGGCATGACCCAACCCAAGCAGATCCCACCAACGTGTTCTGGGCAAGGAGCAACCAATTGATGTCACTGCTGTTTCTCGTTCAGGCCCATCCTGCCCAAGACCAATATGTCATTCAGTGGGTCACCCTTTCCCGTGGGACGGTCAAAATCGAAGCACTAACCATGTGTTAGTGCAGGTCTCCACAGCAGCTCTGTTCTCTGTTGGGCTCACCAATCCCAGACTTCAGTGAGACTGCAACTCAGGCAGTGTGAGTGCCATGACCGCAAGTCTGAGCTGACTGGCTCCCTTCCCTTTAGTTTCTTCCTGGGTCCAGAGGATCCATCTCCCTCCATCTGATCTTCTCCAGGATGCTGTATTCCGTCATCTGAGCTGTTTCTCCCAGAGAGGCTCCCTGTTTTGCTGCTTATTGATCCACCATTTTTAGCTCCTCCTTGTTGTTTTGATTACTATGATGTGGTTGTATGTTTTGCAGTCAGATATTGTGTTGCCTCCATTTCATTCTTTTTGGTTAGGATTGCTTTCACTAATCTTGGATTTTTATCATTCCATCTTATTTACTTTTCTCATTGTTGAGACAAAATACCCAACACTCATAGTAAGAAGACAAAAGATTTATTTTGGCTCACAGTTTGTATAGTTTTCAGTCCATAGTCAGCTAACTACAAAGTGGGTTGGCATACCAGAAGGCCAACTAAGAGAAGAAACAATCAGTGATATGGCAGAGCAGACAGGAGGTAGCAAGAAGCAAGCAAGAATAACCATCCTCCATTTTTCTTTTATCCCATCCAGGCTACCTTTGGGGGTGCCACCCACACCCAGGGTGGACCTTCCCATTCCACATTCAGAACTATGCTAAACCAATCAATGGATAAATTTATTCATCATAACTTTAATCCATATTCACACACCCTTAATCCACCTTTCACACCCTAGATCCAGCTACCTTTGAAAAGTCCCACCTGCAAGTGCATGAGGTTTTTGGGCAACATCTAGATATAAGCCATAATGGTTTATATATGAATTTTGTAATTTTTTCATTCTTTGATGAATGTCATTAGTAGTTTGATTAAAATTATTTTGAACCTAGAGACTGATTTGGATAGTATGTACAGTTAACATTAATTCTCCAATTAATGAACATGAGATGTGTTTCTATTTTTTGTACTCTACAATTTAATTAATATTTTATTATTTTTATTACAGAGGTTTTCATTCTTGGTTAAATTTATTCCTATGCTCCTTTTAATATTTTTAGTGGGACTGTTTTTTCAACTTTTATTTTACCTAGTCCTTAATGGATGTATGAAAATGGTACTGGTTTTCTATGTTGGTTTTGTGTCCTGCAACCTCACTAAATTTTTTATCAGCACCAATGAATTTTTGATGAGTCTTTAAAGTTTTCTGCATTAAGGTGGTCTACACATGGAAAATTTGACTTGCCACTTTCTAACTTGGATGCTTTTTATTTCTCTCTCTTGGCCAATTGTTTTGGCTAAGGATTTTAGTACTATATTTTATAGAAGTAATAAAAGTAAATGTCTTCATTTTACTCCAGTTGTTAAAGAACACACTTTCAACTTTTCTTCATTTAACATCTTGTTGAGTGTGGGCTTGTTGTGGGGGGGTATGTCCCTTCTACATCCAATCTAAAATGTTTTTTAAATGAAGACTTGTTAATTATTATCACAAATTTTTTTCTGCATCAACTGAGGTGTCCATATGGTTTTTGTCCTTTAGTTTGTGGCTGTGCTATGTTTATTGATTTGCATATATTGAATCATTCCTGGGTTCTTGGGATAAATCTCACATGATTATAATGTATAATTTTTATAATATGTTGCAGGATTTATATTGTTAATATTTTGTTAAGCATTTTTGTATCTATAAGAGTTAAGTTTGCTGGTTTGTAGTTTGACATATCTTTGCCTGGTTTTGGTATCATAGTAATTCTGCTTATATGAGCTAGTTTGATACAGTTCCCTTCTATTCAATTTATTGGGATAGTTTGTGAAGAATTGGCATTGTTTTTTTAAAAAAAATATTTTGTAAAATTCAGCATTGAAGAAATATCAGGTTTTAGTTTTTAATTTGGAGTATCTTTTTATTACTGATTCAATTTTATAGACCACTAGTTTTTTGTTTAGGTTTTCTATGTCCTAATAGTTCAATTTTGATAGATTATATTTGTTTAGAATTTTATCCAGTTTTTCGAGATTTTCTAGATTAACAGCACATGGTGTTCTTAACAGGATTCAGTGATATTTAGTATTTCCGTAGTATTAAAACTACCTTTTTCATCTATTTTTGTTTATTTGGATCTTTTCTCCCTTGATCTTGTTTAGTTTTCTGAAAGGTTTGTTGATTTTACCAATCTCTAAAAACCTGTTTCTTTGCTATTTTGTGTATTTGGTTTATATTTTATTTATGTTCTTCTCTTTGTTGTTTTGCTCCTTATACCAAATTGAAGAATATCTTTTCCTTTCTAGTTCTCTTAGTTATTATTTTTGTTTCCTAAGGTGCACCACTAATTTGTTTATTTGAGCTTTCTTTGTTTTTCTGATGTAAACATTCACAGCCATAAAATTCCCTCTTGACTATTTTTACGTGTACCATACAGCCTGGTGTATTGCATTGGCATTATTTTTTAATCTTAGCAATTTTTCAGTTTCTTCTTTGATTTTTTTTCTCATTTTTACTGAGTTTTCAGGGATGTGTTATTAAAATTTAGTTATTTCTAAAAATTTCTGCAGTTTCTTTTCCCATTGATTATTAGTTTCATTATACTATCATTTGATAGTACAAATGGGATTATTTCAATTCTTTTGTATTTATTATTCAAGCTTCTGGACTAGTATGTGGTTTTATTTTTTTAGAAAATACTAGGTACTGCTAGGAATAATGTATATTCTGTTGTAGTATAGTAGAACATTCTGTAGGTATCTATTATCAGTAAGTTCATTTGTTCAAAGGTGTGGTTCAGCTCTGATATTTTTTGTTAGTTTTTTGTTTAGTTAATCTGTCTGCTTGAGAAATTCACCAGTATGATATTTTGGTGTTTATTTGACATTTAACAGTGTTTGTTTTATAAAGTTAGGTATATAGATATTTGGTGTCTATTTATTAACAATTTTTTAAATCTCTTACTGCTTAATTTTCCCTCAACTAACATGTAGTGAACTTCTTTTTTTTCCATTTTATTTTAAAGAGAATAAGACAAAAGAGGTCAATACAGAGCAGATCGGAACCGGACAACATAGGCAACACAATACTTAACATTAAGACAACCGGACGTTAACAATAGCTATCACAGTATTTCTTTCTCTGCTATAGTTGAGCATAGTTTCAAATACAACAATGTCAAACATAACAAAAAAGTATAAAACCATTTAAAGAGTGAAAGAATTACAGGACATTCTGAGCTGAATAACAGAGAATGATCAATGGGTACTATAATATCGCAAATTTTTATTTTCAATAAAAATTTTTTTTATACTTTCACACATATTCAAATCCCAATAAGATACAATGTGATAGAACCAATGGAAACAGAAGAGTAGAAGCTTGGTAGGACTTCTAAGAAGGACAGTATTAAATCAGCAATAGCTGTCATAATGTTTTGTTCTCTTCAAAACAGCTGTTCATAGCATCACGTATAATAAAGTCAAACAAAACAGGATAAAACCATTCCAACTGATGAATGAAAACATTGAAAGGCTACAAAGCTATGAGATGGGGACTCATGATTACCATAAAATCTTATATACTCTTACCAACTCTCATACTAGGGAGACTATACGGTATTTACACATGTGAGTTTGGTTTATTTCGCTTATGAGTATGTAGTGACCTTCTTCTGGTCTGTTTTAGCTTGAAGTTTTTCTAAGAATAAAATTACTACTTCTACTTGCTTTTGGCTTTATGGTGCATGGAATATTGTTTTCCCCTCTTTGATTTTTAGTCTATGAATTTCTTTTCTGATTATATGAGTTTCTTGAGTAGAACAGAAGGTCTCCCTGGTGTTCTTCTACCTGATGACCTTGCAGGCAATTAATTCTAACCTATTCTGTTTTCAGCTTCTCTGAATCCCTGGGTTAGAAATGTCTCATTTTGTCTTGCTCAGATGGGAGCATATCATGATTGTGAGTCAATCAATCCATCCAGCCATCCCTGAAGGGCTAGTTTGCCCCTTCCCTCAGTCTGATCTTTCCTCAAGATGGTATGTAAATTGGGTCCAAGGTCAGGGGTGGGGTACCATGATCCAGAATTGATCTGTTTCCTCCTTACACACACTTTAAATACTCGATTTCAGTCCAGCTGAATTTCTTTAAATTTTCCTCAGCATTGCTTTAGAGACACTCACATTAGCTGTTGCCCCCAAGGTGCCATCTTCTCCTATATATTTCAACTACCTAAAATTTTGTTTTGCTTGGCCACATGTGGTGTTGTGTGGTTGTGATCCCAGCACTCAGGAGGCTGAGGCAGGAGGATCACTATGAGTTGGGAGACCAGCCTGGGTTACAAAGTGAGTTCAAGGCCAACTTGAACTGCATAGTGAAACTCTGTCTCAAAAAGACAAAAAGAATTATTTAGCTTTTTGTTTTTTGATGAGTGTATAGCGTCTTCTAGATAATGTCTTAGATGCTGATGAGAAGAATGTGAATTCTTCAGCTGTTGTATATAGTTTAGCTTTGATATTTTGTTGTCTTTGTTGATCTTTTCTTGTTCTGGATGTCCATTGATGAAAGCGGGGTGCTGAAGTCTTCAACTATTCTTGCATTACAATTTTCTTTTGTTTTACATTAATAATATTTGTTTTACATAACTGGATTCTCCAGCACTAGGTATATGAGTGTTCATAATGGATACCTTTTTTATTGAATTATCCTTTTTTGTCTTTTTAACAGTTTTTTAAAAAGTCTATTTTATCTGATAAATAGCCTGGAAGTGTAACTACTCTTCCTTACTTTTGCTTTTCATTTGTGTGGAATATCTTTTTTCATCTGTTAACTTTTAGTCCATATGTGAAATTAGTTTTAGTATATAGTTGGATTTTCTTTTTTAGTCATTCAGCTACTCTGTATCTTTTGACTGGGGAAATTATCCTGCTTACATTCATGGTCATTGATAAATATGATTTATTCTTGTCATTTGTTAATTGTTTTATAGTTATTTTGTATAATTTTGTTCCTTTTTGCCTCTTATTTTTTATTTTGTGGGATGAGAATTTTCTGTAATCATAAGGTTGGATTGTTGTTCTTTTTCTTTTATGTGTCTGCTATACCAGTGAGTATATTATTTTATGTGTTTTTATGATGGTGGTGTCCATTCATTTTCATGTGTAGAACTGTTTTTGTAGGGCCATCCTGCAGTAATGAACTCTCTGGTTATTTTTCTTGCTTTGGGAAGGTCTTTATTTCTCCTTAATTTTTGAAAGATAGCTTTAATAAATATACTATTGTCAGTTGGCATTTTTTCCTTTGGTAATTGTAATATGTAGCCCTATTTTTTCTTTTTGTTGGAAAGTTTCTGTTGAGAAATCTGCTGTTAGTCTAATGAGAATTCTCTTAAATGCGAATTAACACTTTCTTCTTCCTTGGATTTTTTGACAGTTTGTAAAGTGCAGCAGAGAACACTTCTTTTTTCTTTTTAGTGTCTTTCTTTCTTTCTTTCTTTCTTTCTTTCTTTCTTTCTTTCTTTCTTTCTTTCTTTCTTTTTCTTTCTTCTTTCTTTCTTTCTTTCTTTCTTTCTTTCCTTCTTTCTTTTTCTTTCTTCTTTCTTTTTCTTTCTTTCTTGTTTTGCTTTGATCAGATTTATCTGGAATACTTTGAGCCAACTTTGAGTTGAGTGTCAGTTTCTTTCCCATGATTACTGGAGTTTTCAGCTATTAATTTGTTCAGTATCTTTTCTAGACCTTTTACGTTCTCTTCTTCTGATATATTTATAATGAAATATTTATTTAATTGTTTCATAATCCACATTGGCTTTCTTCTACCTTTTATCTGTTCTCTCTTCCTTTCTTTCTCCCTTTCTTTGCAGTATGTGTTTACACTTACGTAAAGTTGGTTCATGTGCATAACTATTTTATTTCTTATATATTTTTTCTGTTTCCTATTTTTTTTGGTACTGGAGATAGAACTCATGAGCTCGCACTTGCAAAGCAGGTTCTTATGCTGCTGAACTAAATTCCCAGCCCATCTGTTTCCTATTTTATTTCCTATTTCCTATTTTTTTAATTCCCTTTCTAGCTTCTCCCTCCTGGTTCTTCCTCTCTTAATCACTTTCAAATTTGAGAAAGAGCTATTTCTTTCCTTCCTATTATTTATCTTTAATTTTGCCCTTACAATCTGAGTTTTTCACATGGGGTATTTAGGCTTGTGTGTCTGATTTATTTCACTTAATATCGTGATGTCAAAGTGCATCCATTTTTCTAACATTGACTCTTTTTCTATATGGGAAAGTAGTACTCTAATGTATGTAAATACATTTTTTATGTCGATATGGACATATAGAATGCCTCCAAAGTTTAGGTATTATTAATTGTGCTGCTATAACATGGGTATGCATGCCTCATTGTAAGATTTCATTCAAGATATACATATAGGAATTGTTCCCTTCATTTCAATGAATTGACTTTCTGTACTCTGGTGTCTTGCTGAGTTTCCTTGAGATCATTCTTTTGAATTCCTTCCTAGGTGTTTCCTTTATTTATTTATTTATTGTTGTTATTGTCCATTTCTAAGAAATTAATGTGTTCTTTTGGAGGCATTATGCTCTCTTGCTTTTTCATACTTTGGTGCCCTTATGTTGATATTTGCACATTTGATATAAGAGTCACCTCTCCTTATATTACAAAGTAGCAACAGAGGCATGGAAAAAAGTAGACATGTCCTCAGTGCCTGCAGGGGCAAGCTACACATTCAGCATGGGCTCCTAGTGATGACAGTGGCAACACCAGGGGCATGGAACATATGAGGATGTATCCTTGGGACCCACAGAGGTGAACACAAGTGGTGGCAAGGCTTTCTAGCAACAGCAATGATGGTTTTAGCATATGCGCATTAGTGGACGTGAACTCAGGTCTTGTAGGGGTGAATAACACTGGGAGTGGGACACATGTACTTAGATCCCATGGTACTGTGTACCAGTAGAGGCAGCAGTTATGGTACTGGGGTGGGGAGTACAGTGACAGTAGTGTTTTGCTAAGGGAACTGTGGGGGTACAGGTTCCAGGTTCCAGGGCAAGGGTCTTAATTTGTTAAATGTTGGGGAAACCCCTTTACTCTTGGGCAACTTGTCCTCTGCTGTGCAGTACCCTGCATGGGCTTGGATGCTGGACTCACAGTAGCATAGATGAATGTTCATGAAGTTTCACCCTTTTGTGCAAATGTGGTGGGGTCCCAATGATAGGAATAAGTAGGGAGTTCTGTGCCCCAAGACAGCCTGGAATCTAGTGGTTCTGTTCCTAGGGTAGCATTGTGCTGGGTTGTGAAACCCAGCATCTGGGGGTTGTGAAAGAGATAGTGATTTTCTTCTGTGAAGCAAAGTTACTGTAACTCCTCTAAATTGACTCCAAACCTGGACATATATGCAACTCTCCTGTAGCTAAGATTGCAGAAACCTGCAGCAGTGGAGTTTCTTTCTTTATTTAACTCTGTCCCCTTCAGTGAGGAGTCTACAGTCTCACTGCCCTCACCAGGCTGGGAGCCAGAGTTGCATTTGTCATGCACTTTGTTCTTTTTATGATGCCATCCTAGGTATTCCAGTATTCCTATTTTTCCCTTGCTGAATTCCAGTGTCTATCGCAACCACTTGCCTCAAAATGGAACTACTCATTGTTATGATTCTTGTTTTGTTTGGAAGTGAGTGCATAGAAACTTTACTTGCTGAAGTTGAATTTTTCTGTCTGTATTATTATCTTAACAGCTCCTTTTCCTGGTTTTGACTTTAGGCTTCATATTTTCATTTTACACTGGGTCTTGCCCATTCTGTAGTTGATCCTGCTCCTCTTTTTTATTTGAGAGAGGGGCTAACAAGCAAATGTAGCGTTGCTCGTTCTAGGCAGTCAGATGTGATAGAAAGCTGGAGCTAGCCTAGAAGAAGCAGACTTGCCCAGTTGTTCTTTATTCCCTAGTGATTGAGTGGTAAATTCAATACCAGAGTGATGAAACCACTTGATTCCAGGACACATTCTTCCATCTAGCTGTACAAATATTGAAATGACAGCTCAATAACAATTCAACTTTGGTGTTGTCTTCTGCAATAAAAATACAGTAAAAGTTCAGAAGAGAGGTTTTTTTTCTCTCTCTCTTAAATAGACCAGACTGAGGATGTATTCATTTTTTTCTTTCAGTGACTAGGAAACAATAGAGTAACAATCCTAGCTTTTTTACAAGACTTCTGTCTTTGCTGTTATTAGGCTCAGAGGGCAGATTTTTAGTAGGATGATAGGGAGCAGTATAGTAAAGAAGTTGCAGTGAAATATGAAATTAAGGAACTGGTTGAAAATGAGCTCAGTCTAAGCTTATGCCTTTTCTTCAATACATTACTGGATTTTTTTTTCACGCATGTCTACCTTATAGGCATGTTGTGAAGATGAAAAACGGCCATGTGTGAGATGGGCTTAGTGTGTGTTACAGAATCTCTAATAAATAAATGTTAACTTATTATAATGGATAAGGTTGCCAGCTAATTTTCATATGGAAGTAGATGACAGACTATTCTCCATTCCTTTTCTGTCCTTTTAAATACTCTTATTTTTTTTTATCTTTGTTTTCTCCCTTTCCCTGATGAGATCACCATTATGAATGGAGAATCTTGGACCACGATTGAATGGGAGAATGTAGAAATATATACAGAACAACACATGTAGGTAACATGAGTGAAATGTGAAAAGAGTCTTTCTAAGTATGTTTTATGACTAACAGTGCCCCCTTGTCATGCAGTATATAATTATGTATTTTTCCATCAATCTTTCCTTTAGCAAACATTTGTAGAGTATGTGCTTGGTATTAGGTAGCCTCCTTACCCTCTGAGAGGGTGTAGTCTGCCAGGTGAACAAATATAATTTTAAGAAGTGTTATTATATTATAATAGAAGAGATAGTGAGTAGTAGGTAAGAATAGGAACATCATGTAATACAGTGAACGTGATATCTGAAAGGTTTGTGGGAACTAACAAGAACTTAGTTGAAGTTTGAGGTAAAATCAAGAATGAACCAGGTGGGTAAAATATAGCTTTCACAAGTGTAGTTCTATGAAAATTTTATGGTTTTAGGGAATTAAAAGTTTGGACACTGACCATTTATTTCTTGTATTTACTGATCATATTTTTAAATTTCTTGCTTTATGTATCATGATATCCAGAATGTAAGAATTAGAGAGTAGCTTTTGATCATATAAATGATTTAAAAAAACTTACAGGAGAAAAAAAATCTGTTATTAAGCTTAAAATCCTTTTTCTAGAGGTTTCATAAACTCAAAATGGTGAAAAACTGTCTCATACTATTGTTTCATACTTCTTTATTAAATGACTTATTCTGCAATTTTTGTTTTTCTTGAGAAACCCTATTTCATTCAATATCTTTATGAAACAATGGGTTTTATCAAATACTTCAATTATCTCATTGTAATGACTCATAATTTGAAACCATGGATTTTATATCCTTTTGAATGACTTCTGTTCTTTATTTGTGGAAGTTCTTTTGGGTGGAATGCATTTTTTATTTTTGGTTTCAATCTATACTTTTGCTACTTAGTCACACTTCCTTAACAGGTAACTGTTGATCACTTATTCTGTTGCAGGCATTGTACCAGACTATAGGAATTAAACTATAAACAAGAAAACTCTGCTTTCAAGCCACTGACATCTGCTATGCATGTTTAATAGAGTGGGGCCAAAGCAAAAGGCAAGGGCACATGAGATGCAGAATGGGGGCCGGCAGGATACAGAAGGGCTACAAGGCAGTTGCAATGCAACTATTTTGTGGGGATGGGTAGACAATTCATAGGGAGTTTCAAGATTGTATAGAAAAGCTATATGTGCTGGCACACAATTTATATTTCCAACATTCTGGAAGGTTGAGGGAAGAGGATCCCAAATTCAAAAGCAACTTGGACAATGTAGTGACTTACCAAGAACGTGTTTTAAAATAAAAAAGAAAGGAAGATAGATAGATAGGAAGAAAAAGGGTTGAGGGCTTAATTTAGCTCAGTGAGAAGGTCCTGGGTTCAATCCCAGGTATGTCAAAAGAGCAAAACAATGCACACCCCAACCCCCCCCCAAAAGACTGTATACAAGATCAAAATACCCCAACTGAAATAGTTCACCTAAAGGAAACTAGGGAAGAAGGGGAAGAGGAAAAGGTACAATTATAAGAAAATTTAATACTTACAATCTAAGGAGATATACAGAATAAAATAAGCCTAATGGAGTGAATAAATACATCTTGGATTCCCCAGTCTTTTGTTAATCTACAGACAAATACAGACACATGAAGAATTGAAAAGCCATAGATAGAATCAACAAAGCATTAAACTGTGTTCAGCCTCAGATGGAAGACTAATACATGGTTCTTGTTTTAGATTACCAAGTTGATTATGTGGTGTTTTGTTTTACAGTAATGGAAAAATACAAACACTTGGGTTAATTTTCTATTCAAGAACAAATTCCTTTACAAATGCAGTTCTCTCTACCATTCACCTGGAAAATCTCTTTTATGGAATGTGTTTTTATACCATTTTTCAAGTTGCTTATGGCTTGGGATCAAGAAGATTTTGCTATTCTCTTAACTTTCCAAGGTTAAGAAAATCTTAGCAGGCCTGAAGCACTAGGGGATGGGAGAGTTACCCAGGGAATGGAAGAACCCAACTCAAAATGCAGTTTGGCTCTTTTTGGTTTTATGTGGATGGAGTTTGTGTGTTATTCCAGTCAAAAAGGCCCCATCCAAACAGGGATATCTTTAAACAATTAAAAGCATTGTGTTTATTACAAACAAGGAGGCATGCTTTCTCAGAAAATAAAAAACAAGGACATTTCCCCCTTCTAAATTACAGAGATTGGCTCAGGCATGTGAACAACACAGAAACCTCTCTAGTTGCATCTGAAGTATAAGTGGTAATGGATGCCAAAGGAGGAAACAAACAGCTGGGGTGAAGGAGAGATTTGCTCTTAAAGTATGTGTTTGTATTAGAGGAGGAACAAGTAGGCAGTGTTCTGAGGAGATAATTTTCTACATATAAAAAACCCAATTTTAACTCTCTTAAAGAACTGAGATTTAGATAAGGGTGAATATATGCATCCAGAACTGTTTTCAAGACAATCATTTAAAGTTTTTCCTTAATTTATGTACCTTAAAATTATGAGTTGTCATCAATTATATTTTGCAATGACAAATGGCAGGTTTCATTCAGGGAGGCAGTCTTATGTCTGACAAGGTAGTTCTCCAGAGTCTTATTACACAAGAAGAGATTACAGAATCAGCATTTGTTCTGGATATTTGCAACGGTTTGTGCTGAAGTGACCCTCCCTGAGCCTTGGATATTTGGCAAAGAGAATGTGATATAAAAGGCAAAACAGAGTTCAGCTATTTATTCTTTTATTAACTAAATGTAACCTAAACAGAATCCAAATGATGACTCAAAAGCCGTGAACTATTTTTTAGTAGCAAAAACCTGATGAAATATTTGATCATATGATAATACTTACCATTACAGCATTGGAAATGGATACAAATATGAAAGTACAATGTAGTCTTATCATTTCTGAGCATTAGTATGAAATGATTTTGCTATCAAGGTTTATTTATATGCTTATGCAGTTAAATTTCTCTGGGAAAAATGTTTTATTGTGTACTGGACACCATTCAGGGTGATTTCTGACTTAAAACTTTCCTGGCAGTATCCTTGATAACTTTGTTCCTTACCCTTCTAGTATCCATCTACTCAGCAAACTTTTCATCCACTCAAATGTTTGTCTTAGCACCTCCTACAACTTGACTGCCAGAAAAAAATGATACAATTGCACAAACGGTGCTACTGAAAATTTGTAGTGTTCAGTACAACAAGCTATTTTTGTGTCATAAGTTAGTCCTTACACTAACTCATCAAAGGAGCTATTCCAAAATTGCTAATTCTTCTCAAGCAGGAGATATTTTGTTACCTTTTTTCTTTCAGCAAATAACTGTTTCAAGTATAGCAGGTCAAAAAACAGAGACTATACTAGGCATTTTGACAGTAGAAATGAAATATAAGAAATTTGTTATAGAAGAATTGAAAGACTGTCAAAAGATAGGAAATTAATAGATAACTCAGAGAATTTCAAGAAATATCTACTATTTCTTAAGGCTTGAGGAACTAAAAGGGAAAACTAGGGGTATTAAACCAGGAATATTTTGGGAGAGGGCCTTAAAGAGCTCAAACCATCAAAGAAGAACTATGATCATGGTGCAGCCAGTACTTCTGAAGGGATACAAGGAAGCTGCCATAAAAATCACAAGAAGCTGGCAAAGAAATCTGGGAAATATATGTGCAGAGTCTCAGGGTAAGCACCATAGAGTACTGTGCAGAAAGTATCATTTGAAGAGAAAATAGCCAACTAAAAGGTATAATCCATCTTTTTGCTCCATGTTTAGCTTATTTTCTTAAAACAACTAAATAGTCTTCAAGACGAAAGCTTATGAACGATTACATAATTCAGTATCAAGTAGGCAAGACTAAGGAAAAAGATGAGCATTCCGTGATTCTTCATTTAGATGTCCTTTTTGAGGTCATTCCTCTGCTGCTTAGCATTTCAGCTTCTGAAGGTTCACCATTGCACTGTATATAGAAATTGCCCTCAACCAAACAAAATTGCTTTAGTGAGGTTGCTGTCTCTCCAATGGTTCCTCCCAGAGCCAATGTCTCAGAAATTAGAAGCTCAAAGTTTTTGTTTCAAGATAACTCTGAAGAGTCATTCTGAAATCAAAGATTGTCAAAGATTGAGGTCTTAGAATTGTATTTGTATTATTATGCAATCATTATCAATATCTATGGGACATTTTTTCTTTTCAAACTAAATATATTTGCTTTTGAATGTGGCCTTGTAAAATGCCATGCAAATGTCAAGATCTTATTTTTAAAGTGACGGTCATATGTGAATGACTTAAACTAACTGGGTTTCAGTAATACTACTCACATATTTTTTCTCAGATCCCTCAATCTATTTTTAAAGTTACTATATTGATATTATGTATAATCATTCAGAAAAAGAGACTGGGAGAAATCTGCATAAGGTTTTTATTATGGATAAATTTTTCATTTCTACTATTTCTTTCCTTATAAAAGAATCTTCTTTTAAGATAACTTTGGCTGAATTCTTCCCTTCTACACATTTTTCCAGAGAAGGCATTCCTTCCTGAGTGATGGGAGGACTTAGGTGAAGGATTTTTCTCTGTGTCCTTGAGATCTGCCTGTCTCCAGAAAGCACATGTTCTCTGACCCTTTGACCATGTGATAAAAATGGCTTCCTACTGGTTGTCAGACCTGTAGTTTTCATCTAATTCTGGAGTTTCAATTTAGAAACTTATTTTTCATTACATGTAAGCCATGTTCTTCAGTATCAGATTTAATGGTGAAAAACATATATTTTGCTTTTCTTCTAACCTCTGGTATCTATCTCAGCTGGTTTTGAATACCTGTGTGGAACTGAGGGACCATTATGTGTTGCCTCTTCAAATTCTAATAGATTTCACAGACTAATGTCCACTGTGAGATGAGTAGATTGAAGCACTCTCTAGCTTTGTAGATCCTCTTGGCTGGATATCTGCTGATGGTAGAAATGCCACCAGAATGTTGTGAGCCATGGCCCTTTTTTTTTTGGGAGCCATCAACTGTAGATAGTTGGAATAGCACATCATCACCCTTCCACTGTGAGTGTTTAGACCTATAAAAGGCAAAAGCAAGGATATTGCACTTTTAGAATTTTAATTTTTAACCTTATAACTAAGTATAAATTTTCATAGCATCAGCATAGTTATCCTTTCCTTATTTTGTAATAAGTAGACTTGAATTTTAGGGAAACTAGATATTTGCTGACCTAAGATTTTCTTTACACTTCGCTCGTAAAATTATGACTTTTGAGTACGAAGTATGTACATTTTATTGCAACCTTATTTAAGAATTATGTTCTTGAATACAATTGTTAGAATATAAATTCAGCAACTTACAAATAAGAATGCTGCTTAATCAAAGCATTTAAAACTGAAGTCAAATATTGTATTCATGTGTAATCTATTCAAGTATGCTATTTTTCTCAAATGGATTAAGTAGAATATTAAAATTTCCAACATCATTATTTTGTACATTCACAAAAAACTTGCCCAAATCTTGCACATAGACAACTAGAATTATTACCCTACCTATTTTTTTTTAGAAAAACATACTATTAAGGTTTAGATCTAAAATTTCCTCCAAAAGTGTCATTTGAATGTAATCACTGTGTATACTGAAAACATGCACCAATAAAAATTAAAATTAAAAAAGTAAAATGTGTATACATTAAAAATATTGATAGATGCTAACAAATATCAGGATGACTATATCATTTTGTGCTGTTTCCATCCATTTAAGAAGCACCCTTCCCACAAGCCAATGGCAGCCATGGGCTGGGAGGAGAAGCGGGAAGCAAGTTCACCCTTCTCATGAGCCAGCAGTAACTGAGCTGGGAGGACAAACAAGAAGCACCCTTCAATATTAGATAGCATGCATTTTTGATAATTGGTTGAAGAAATGCTTAATGATAAAGAGTTGTTCATCTTTTATTTTCTTTAAAATAAATGTTTAAAAAATTACTGTTCTAATGGAAAGTGGTCTGTACATATATTCATTTAACATTTATGAAAACGTGCTGTATAAAAGCTTTCATAGTGGAATAAAATGAGTAAAGAGATAATAATTCAAAATTATATGTACAAAACTGGGGCTTTTTGAAGATGATTGGAATATAGAGGCATTATTCTCATTAGTGGTAGGGTTTGTTGATGAATTCATAGATAACTTTTCTGTCAGAACCTGGGGTCTGCTTGGTGGTGAGTCACTGGAGCTGTAACTTGGAAAGGCATATTCTTGTTCCAGCTCTTCCCTTCTTTCTATGTTTCCTGATCACCATGAGGTAAGCAACTTTACTTTTCCAGGTCCTTCCACCAGGCTGTTTCTGCTATGAAGTCAGTCAAATCTGAACTGGACCCTCTGAAACTGTGAGCCAAAATAAACATCTCATCCTTTAAATTATAGGTGTAGAGAATTTCATTCCAATGTTGGAAATGTGATTAAAAATTATTACCATAAAAATGGGATCTCTGTTGTGAATATACCTGGCTACATGATTCAGAAGTCTTTGGAACTAGCTTTCCGGGGGAGTTTGGGAAAGTTTGGAGATGCAGGCTAGAGAAGTCCTGCAATGGTGTAAGCAATGCTTGTTAGGCAAACTAGTATAAATTCAGAAGACCATAATGCTGATAGAAATGCAGTCAAGGCTAGGTTCTGGAGATTTCAGATGGGAACAAGGACTTTATTGGAAATTTGGCTAGAGGCCATAAATGTTTTATTCTGGCAAAGAATCTGTGTTTGTCACTGCCCTGTGACTGTGTGAGGATGACTTTAAAAGTGGCAGATTTATTGATCTGGCAGAGTATATTTCAAGGCAATCAAATATATAAGCTGTGGCATGGGTGAGAATAAGATATAAAATGTCAGAGCCAAAATATGTGAAAATTGTGTAGCTATTCAGGAGAAAGGTACCTGTAAATTTGGGAATGATAAGAGTATGGTTATTGAAATGATTACTGATGTTAAAGGGAAACCAAGTACTTTGCATTGGGACAATAAAAAAGATGGTTTCATCTAAGGAATTTGCCAGACCCTACCTGTTGCTCAAGAATTTAAAAGGGTAAACTCCCTTGAAAGATTTTACTTTGAAAAGAGAGTTACAGATACCCTGCTCACTCAAGGCTGCCTAGGGAAGTGTTTCTCTGAGTTTACCGATCCAGCCACTTCAAATCTGCTGCAGTTATGTTCCAAAATGACCCAACTAGATACTGCTCATGCTGGTAGCAGATCTTGACATCACTCATGTTATGCCAGTATTGGAAGAATGCAAAATGCAAGAATTATAGGGAACTGAAGATTTTCACTCATATGTCCAAGCAAGGTGTGGCAGGAAGGCAATGTGCCTCTGAAAAGGCAATGTGCACAGTTGCTAGATGGAGCTGATGGTGCAGTAGATATCACAGGATGTTGAAGATGCCAGGAATTTGGAACATCTACTGAGAAAAACTGTAGGCAGTGAGCAGAACCAGCCCAAGAGAAAGTCCATGAGGACTGTAACCAGCAAATCCATTGAGGTAGGGCCACTCAAACTCTTTGGAGCTTACATATCACTGTAATTATGCTGTTAGATGGGCACAGAGCTACAGGATTTAGTTTTTCCTGGTCATGTTCACTCTTGTTTTGGGATTCACAGCTAAGCTTGCCATAAGTCTCAGAAAAATTTTTAAACTTGAAAGTTTTGAAAATGCATAAACTTTAACACTTTTGTAACTCTTAGAGAAGGACTAAATGCATTTTACACAGTGAGATGAACATGTGTATTTGGGGACCAGGAGCAGAATATTATGGTTTAGATTTAAAATGTTCCTCTAAAATCCCATATGTTTAGAGGCAGGGATTTTGGAAGATGATTGAGTTATGGGAGAACTATAGTTATCGATGGATTAGTCCATTAACAAATTCATGACTGAGTTTTCTATTAGGAGATAGGGCTTGGTTAGAGCTGGATCAATAGGGTTGTGACCTATGAATGTATATTATTATTCCCAGGTATTTCCCTGCCTTTCTCCTTCCTGGTTTCCATGAGGTGAGCAGCTTTCCTCTGTGAGACTCTTCTGCCATTCCATGTTATTTCTGCCTTGGAGCCAGTCAACAATTGATTGAAAACTCTGAAACCATGAGGCAAAATATATTTCTTTTCCATTAAGTTGTGGATGTTGTGTATTTTGTCCTAGTGATATGAATGTGATTAATACACATACATTCTGGTACAGATGTGCCAGTTACTAAAACACTGGTGTTATCAAATGATTAAATGCAGATTAACATTAGAAAATGAGTGGGTGGCTATTGGTAAAGCAATACACAAATTTTAAAAGGGGAAATCAGCAATGTCAATATCATTAATGCTGGAAATGGATATTACATGCTTTGCAAATGTTTTATATTAAATGTTAAATCTTATTACAAAATATGCTATCAGAATCGAAAGGTTCCTAGCATGAAAATGTCTACACCCCTAGCCAACAGCCTATTTATTTCGAGCAACATTCAACACAAAACAGAGACCTTTCCATTTTCTTTGGAATTCACTAAATTTGGCTTTTGTTGCCATATACCTCTAGGCAAAAGGTTCATATCTAGTATACAACTTCCTGTACATAGATCTTTGCACTTTATTCATCATGATCTCTTTCCATATTTACTTGAATTTCCTTTCTACATTCCTGTTGGACTCTTGACTTAGACTGTAGATTTCATTTCTGTCATAGTTTTCAAAATGGGTGAAAATTATTTAAGGCACGCCAGGAGTTCTAAGGGATTTTCTGAGATTTGATTATTCCACATGATAAAATATTACCTGTCAACACAGGTCAGGAGTAGGTAGCATAATCTGCTGATGTCTAAAGAATGTAGCTCAGAGGTTACTTTAGTTTTAGGGTTTCCATAGGATTGATTTAGATGGGCAATGTTTCTGTGCTGAATGTCAGATCATCCTTGAAGACAGTATCACCATCACTGGGAGTAAAATGGGGACAACATACAATACAAATGTCCAATTGAACAGCTCTCTAATTTTAGAAGTATCAAGCAACTGCTTGAAAATCCTAATTTTGAGATCTGCCTCAGCCTGCTGGGTGCTGCCACCAAAAGGCTGTGTATGGGCCAGTATGGGCAGAGAGAAACAACAGATTTGTCTTCACCTTCAGGGAGCTGCCACAAGAAGGCCCCTTCCTGCAGGCAGCCAGCAGGAGCAGAGACACACAGCCAGGTAAGCCCTGTGTATCTGTAGGCCACCATTGGAAGCCCTTGGTTCCCTTGGGCAGCCATCAACCATGAGCAGAATCAGACAAACACACCTCTGTGTGTCTGCCAGCTTCATGGGAGTCCCAGTGTAGACACAGAGGATGAGAGAAACAGCCCCACCTCCATGCACCCCCTATCATCAATGAAGCCCCAGTGCTGCACAGGTGTGGAGAAGCCCATCCCACATGCTACTACCTCCCTGTAAATCTGGAATTACAGGAGCCCAGGCACCTGTCCCATCCCCCTACACTACCTAGAAGCAGCCAAAGTAGGAAGTGCCTGGGGTCCCACAACCAGCTTGTTGGGAGGAAACTAGGAGAATGTCAAGATGAAGGAGCAAAAGGCAAACTGAGACCTCTAGCCCCCACACAATAAGTCTGGGAGATACAGCCATGGAAGAATATGGAAGTCACACATCTGAAATCTCTGAAAGGATAGCAACTGAAATAAGGAAACAGCTTCATGTGATTGTAAAAGCAGCCAAATAGAAATAATGTCTCAGGTAAAAGAAACAGACTCAAAGACAGATGCAGGAAGTTAAAAACTCAATAAAAAGCTGGCAAAACTGCTTGAAAGAGACTGAAGATAGACTTTCAAACCTTGAAGATAGGATTGCAGCTAGTGATTGTGAAAGGAAAGATCTCTTAAAAATAGCACAGAATCAGGAAATAACAACTCAATGACTGCAAGATGACACAAAGAAGCATAATTTAAGAGTGATAGGTGTTGTGAACAAGTAGGGGTCAACACAAATGGAATTAAAAGGATCTTCACAGAAGTAACAGAAGAAAACTTCCCAAACATGGGAAATGGATCTGGCATGCATATAAGTGAGGCATATAGGACTCCAACTAGCCATAACCAAAGTAAATCTGCAGTCAGATGTAGAATAATGAAGATCCCAGAAATTCAGCACAAGAACAGAATATTAAAAACTGTTAGAGAAAAGAGACAGATCATGCATACAGGAAAACCTAACAGAATCATAGTAGACTTATCAACACAAACCATCAAGTCAGGAAGAGTTTGTAGTGAAGTGTTTCAAACTCTGAAAGGAAACAAATTCTAACCCAGATTGATATACCCTGCAAAGCTATATTTCAAAATTGATAGAAAAATAAGATACTTTCATGATAAAGAACAACTGAAGGAATTCGTGACTACCAAACCAACACTACAGAGAGTGTTAAAGGATATTCTAGAGAGAGATAAAGATGACCCATGGTCCCAGGAACAGCAGCAGAGTAGAATCACCAAACAGAGCATGCAATTGAATGAAGGGGAAAACTTGAGGGCCAAAAACAGGAGGATAGCATGGCAGAGTCAAATCATGCTGGTTGTAACCGTTAATGTAGATGGCCTCAGGTCAGCAATGAAAAGAAACACAGGGAGAGTGGTTCAAGAAACAAGAATCATCAATATACTATATACAAGAAATACATTTAACTGGAAAGGAAATTCATAGACTGAAAATGAAAGGAGAGAAAACAATTGTTCCATGTGACAGGAGATGAAAGAAAAAACAAGAGTAACTTGCCCATCAACCACAGAATGGATAAGAAACATATGGTATTTTCATGCAGTAGAAAGCTACCCAGCTATAAAGAAGAATAATCTCAAGGCTCCTGTAGGTAAATGGACAAAACTGGAGATCATGTTCATGAGCAAAATAGTTTGAACTCATAAGCGTGAACCCTAACATAAGAAATAGAAGGAGCTAATGGGATACAAAAGCAAAATAGTTAATGTAAGAGTGAAGGGGAGGAAACACCTGGGAGGGAAAGGTGGAAACTACTGTTAATTTCTTATTGTCTTAATTTGAATTCTTGCATTATTTACACAATTTTGTTAGGTTTGGCTTTGTTCTGTCTTGTTTTGTTACATTTTATGCTGTCAGATGGTAGGGGCAGCTATTTTGAATATAATGGGATATAGTAATCATGATTTCCTATTACATTGCTTTGAATTCTTAAAATGCTTTCATTCATTTTTGATTGGTTTTATTCTGTTTTGTTTGATTTTATTATGTGTGATGGTATGAACAGCTATTTTGAAGAAAACAAGACATTATGGTACCCATTGTGGATTTACCATCATCTTATGCTGAAGTACTACCATACTTTTGTTTTTCTGTTTTGATTGGTTCTATCATGTTGTGTTTTATTTAATTTTATTATGTGTGATGGTACAGACAACTTTTTTGAGGAAAATGAGATATTATAGTAGCCATTGTTCATTTCCTTTATTTGGTTTTGAAGTCCTGTAATGCTTTCAATCTTTTGAGTGGTGTTATACTATTTCATTATGTTTGATATTGTGTGTGAAGGTATGCTCAACTATTTCTAAGAAAAGAGACATTATGGTAGCTACTGTTGATGCCCTATTGTCTCGCTGTGAAGTGCTGTGTTGCTTGCATTATTCTGTTCTGATTTGCTTTGTTCTTCCATTTTGTTTTGTATTGTTTTATTCTCTCAAAAAAATCCTAATTTCTAAATTGAATAACTTGAAATGTTGTTTAATGTGGGAAGTGTCACAACTGGACTATGAGATATTCACTCTCAAGTGAAAATATTCCTTGATATTCAGAGGGGCACAAATAATAAGAAAAATTAACCAAAATGACATATGAAAGTGTTATGGCTTGTATCTAGATGTTTCCACAAAGCTTCATGTGGCCATGGGTAGGAACTTTCCAATGTGACTATATTAAAGTCTGTGAATGTGGATTAAAGGTATGATACTGAGATTAAGGGTATGGATAATAGAAGTCCTACCCTGGGTATGGGTGACTCCAATCAAAAGGCTTGTGGACATTAGGGGTGTATACATGCTAGCCACCTGGGTCCCAGAGGTTCTGAACTCCACCCATTCAGGTGCAAAGCCTCACTGCCATACTCCAGGGCTGCATCCATGACATCCATCTGTGTCCCAGAGGTTCTGAATTCCACTTGGCTAGGTGCAAGGCCCCAGTGACACACTCTGGGGGTGCATCTCTGCTAGCTGCATAGAAGATCCAAGCTCTGCCCATCACAGTATCTCAGTGTAATTCAATACAACCCAGCAGGGGAATGGCTGGCCAACTTCACAGGTTCAGAGGTATGGAACCCTATCCAGCCCAGAACCCATAGCTATCCATCAGGAAGTCATCAGCCTAGTCAATGGGTCCTGAAGATTTTGAACTCTGCCCATCACAGTACAAGGCTCTGGTGCCAAAGTTTGGGGGTGTGTCCCAGCTAGCCACAGGGATATCAAGGGTTTGAAGCTCTGCCCAATGCAATGTTCCAGTGAAATCCATCAGGAGGGTGCCTGGCCAGCTTCATGGGTCCCAGAGGAAAATGATAAAATGAAAGACCAAGATGCAGTCTCAGTCTTCCAGCCCACCAAAAACAAACTCAGGAGACACTGAAATGGAAGACATTGGAAATCTCACTATTGAACTTTCTGAAATGATAGCAACTGAAGTAAAGAAACAACTGCATGAAGTTATAGAGGAAATCAGATCAGAAATAATCTCCAAGGTAAAAATGGAAATGACAAGCACTATGAAAGAAAAGTTGAGTGTATCCAAAGATGATCTAGATTTTAAAAAATGCAGGAACATAAGATGATGATAAACATCTTCAATGAACAATAAGATGGAATTAGAATGCTTGAAAAAAATTCAAAGGGATATTCAGGAAATTAAAAATTCCATTGAAAGCTGGGAAAAAACTCTTGAAAGAAGCTGAAGATAGACTCTCAGAACTTGAAGACAGGATGAAAGCTTAGGTTGATGAAAGAAAAGATCTCTTAAAAATAACATGAAATTAGGAAACAACATTTTAACAGCTGCAAGCAAAGAGGAATAGTTTGAGACTGGTAGGTGTCAATGAGAAAGCAGGTGTCAACGCAAATGACATAAGAACAATATTTACAGAAATAATCACAGAAAAATTTCCAAACAAGTGAAAAGAACCTAATATATAGCTAAGTGAGGCACAGAGAATCCCAATTAACTATAAAATAAATCTTCACCTAGATATATAATAATTAGGATATCAGAAATTTAGTACAAGAACAGAATACTAAAAGCTGTCAGAAAAGAAACAGATCACCTACAAAGGAAAACCTATCAGAATCATGGCACACTTCTCAACACAAACTCTTAAGTTAAGAAGAGCTTAGAGTGAAGTATTATTGATGTACCCTGTAAAACTATCTTTGAAAATTTATGGAGAAATAAGATACTTCCATGACAAAGAAAAACTGAAGAAACTCATGACCATCAAAGCAACACTACCAAAAGTACTGAAAGATACTCGAAGAAAAGGATAAAAATGATGAAAATTCCAAGAACAACCACAGAAGGAAACTAATAAGCAGGGAAAACAAACAAAAAGTAGAAAACCAAAAACAGAAAGATAACAAGACAGGGATAAGGTAGTACATATCAGTTATATCCATCAATGTAAATGGTCTCAACTGATCAATAAAATGAAACAGACTTTCAGAGTGGATTAAGAAACAAAATCCAACAATATGCTGTGTACAAGAAACACATTTAAATCAAAAGGAAATTTATAGACTAAAAGTCAAAGAATGGAAAACAATACTCCATGCAACAGGAACCCAGAGAAAAGCAGGGATAGCTATTCTGTTTGTGGACAATGTGCACTTCAAACTAAGAATGATCAAAAGAGATAAAGAAGGTCACTACATACTTGTTAGAGGAAAACTTGAAGAGATTACAATCATAAATATATATGTGCACTAAATATGGGATCACACAACTGTATAAGAAAAATCTTAATAGGCATGAAAGGTCAAATAAGCAATAATACAATTAAAACTCCTTTGTCACAAAGAGACAGATCAACCAAACATAAAATCAGCAAAGAAATAACAGAACTGAATTAAATTTGTGAACAAATGGACCTAGTAGATGTGTACTGAGTGGTCCACACCACAACATCAGAATTCACATTCTTCTTAGCTGCACATGGATCATTCTCTAAACTAGATCATAAATTAACTCATAGAACATGCTTAAGTAAATGCAAAGGAATTGAAATAATCCCATGCATATCATCTGATCATATTGCAATAAAGTTGGAAATTAATGATGAAAAATATCCACAAGAACTCCATAAACACATAGAAATTAAATAACATTCTCCTAAACAACCAGTCACAGAAGAAAATAAAGAAGAAATTAAGCAATATCCATAATTGAATGAAAATGAAAATACAATTTACCTGAACCTGTAGGATACAATGAAAATAGTTCTCAGAGGGGAATTTATAGTAGTAAACTCCCACATCAGGAAAATGGAATGAATACAAATAAACAACCTAACGATGCACCTGAAACTTCTAGAAAAAGATCAAGTCCACAGCCCAAAGAAGGGAAGAAATTATAAAGATCAGAGCAGAAATTAATGCAAGAACTAAGAACAGATCATAAATAATTAATGAAGAGTTGATTTTTTGAATAAATAAATAAAATTGATAAACTCCTAGCCAAATTTATCAAAAAGGGTAAAGAAAAACTCAAATCCATGCAATAAGAAATAAAAAGATGAAATCACTACAGACCTTGCAGAAATACAGAAGATCATCAATACATTCTTCAGAAACTTTTACTCTCCCAGGTTCCATAACACAGAAGAAATGGACAGATTTCTAGAAACATATAAATTATCAAAGCTTGATCAAGAAGATGTAAAACTGATGAATAACCCAATTTTAGTTAATGAAATTGAAAATGTAGTTAGAACCTTATCAAAAAAGAAAAGTTCAGGTCCTCATGGATTCACTGCTGAATTCTACAAGAAATTTAGGGAAGACTTAATGCCAATACTCCTCCAACTCTTCAATGAAATTGAAAGAGAAACAAGTCTCCATAACTCATTCCTGTAAGCAAGTATTACACTGACAGCAAAACCAGAGAAAGTCACAACCAGAATAGAGAACTGTGGGCCAATCTCACTAATGAACATTGATGCAAAAATTCTCAATAAAATATTAGCAAACAGAATGTAGCAAACTGTCGAAAAGATTTTACACCATGATCAAGTGGGATTTACCCAAGTAATGCAGGGATGGTTCAACATTTCCAAATCAATAAATGTAATACACCACATCAACAGAGCCACAGACAATAATCACATGATTATCTCAATAGATGCAGAAAAAGCTTTTGATAAAATCCAACACTTGTTCATGATAAAGACCTTATGGAAAATCAGAATAGATGGCCTCTACCTCAATTTGATCAAAGCCATCTATGACAAACCAACAGCCAAAATCTTACTAAATGAACAAAAACTGAAAGCTTTCACTCTAAAGTCAAGAACAAGAAAAGAATGTCCCCTATCATCACTCTTACTTGATATAGTTCTGGAAACATTAGACAGAGCAATTAGACAAGAGAGAAATAAAAGGAATGAGGATAGGAAAGGGAGAAGTGAAATTATAGTTACTTGCAGATATAATACTCTACCCAGAAGACCCCCAAAACTCCACTGAATGACTTCTAGATGTAGTAGCCAAATTCAGTAATGCAACTGGATACAAGGTCAGCACTCAAAAATCAATAACGTTCATATATGCAAACAACAAACTCACTGAGAGAGAAATAAGGGAAACCACACATTTCGCTACAGCATTAAAAAAAATGCTGTAGTGAAACACTTAGGAATCAATCTAACAAAGGAAGTAAAAGAAATATACTTTGAAAATTACATTACTCTGAAAAAGGAAATCGAGAAGGATTTCAGAAACTGGAAAGACATTCCCTGTTCATGGATAGGAAGAACAAGCATTATGAAAATGGCTATTCTTCCAAAATTGTTATACAGATTTAATGCAATTCCAATCAAAATACCATTTGCATACCTTATGGATATAGAGAAAACTGGAATAACAAAGACAATCCTGGGCAACAGAGTCAAAGCAGAAGGCATCAAAATCCCTGACTTGAAATTATGCTACAAAGCTATAGTGATAAAATCAGCATAGTACTGGTGAAAAAACAGACTTGAGGATCAATGGGACAGATTAAAAGATGCAGGCATAACTACAAAAACACTCAGCCACCTGATATTTGACAAAGGGGCCAAACATATAAACTGGAAGAAAGGCAGTCTCTTTAATAAGTGGTGCTGGAAAACTTGGCTTTCCACATGCCAAAGACTGACACTAGACCCATGTCTATCACCATGAACTAAAGTCAAAATGGATAAAGATCTAAATATTAAAATAGAAACACTAATCTACTGGAAGACAAGGTAGGTAGAAATCTTGAAGACTAGGGGTAGGCAAAGAATTCTTGAACAAAATGCAAACCACATGAAGAGTACTTCAAAGAATCAAAAATGAGGATCTTATCTTATTAAAAAGTTTTTGCATGTCAAAAGAAATCACTAACAGAGTGAAAGGAAAACCCACAGAATGGGAATAAATTTTATTCAGGTGTCCTTCAGATAAAGGACTTCTATCTAGAACATATGAAGAATTGAAAATAGGAGACTCCTTCCCCAAATTCAAAGTCCCAATCCCAAAATGGGTGCCTGAGATGAATACACACTTCTTAGATGAAGAAATACAAATGGCAAATACATGAAGAAATGTTTAACATTACTGGTTATTTGAGAAATGCAAATTAATTGACATTGGGATTCCATTGCACTCTAGAAAGAATGGTTGCCATCAAGAAAACAACCAATAACAAATGCTAGAGGGGCTATGGGGGAAAAGGAATGCTTCTCCACTGTTAGTGGGAGTGTAGCCATTGTGGAAATCAGGGTAGAGATTCCTCAAAAGCTAGGATTGGAAGTCCCATTCAACCCAGGTATTCTCCTGCTTGGTATTTTTCCAGAAAATTTGAAAATGACATGCTACAGTGATATATGTGCATCCAAGTTTATAATAGCACAATTTTTAATAGCTGAATCTTGGAAGCAACCCAAATGTCCATCAACTGCGAATGGATAAAAATGACATGGCATTTTTATGCAATGGAATATTACCTAGCTATAAAGAAGGATAATCTTGAGACTTTTATAGGCAAGTGGAAGCAACTTGAGATTATACTCATAAGTGAAATAAGTCAAACTCACATTTGTAAATTGTATTGTGTCCCTAGTGTAGAAAAACCTGAAAGAGTAATAAGATGTAAAATGAACAATAGATATTGTGATAATGAAAGGGAAAGAAAGTGCTCAAAAGGAAAGAACAATTGGGATAGGGAAAAGGAGAGAAGGAAAAAGGGAAAAGATTTTTTGTATATATCCTATATACTATATAGGATAGATAGCTATATTACTAATCTGTATGAGTTTATCCCAAAGAACAATTTGTGCTTTGTTTGATCATTTTCTGAGCTTAAATCTTGTAACCTAAACAACTACTTCTAAGATAACAATATGCAATATATTAATTAGTGTTACTTTCCTAGTATTTTTTGAAGTTCTGTATCATTTCTATCCTTTATTCTGTTTTGCTTTTTAAAAAAATTTCTAAAAATAAGTGAAAAGACATAATCTTGTAAATTCTTAGAAATTTTGGAGGTAAGGAGTACGGGAGAAAATGTTAGTTTTCTAGTTGGTACTAGAAGCGGATAACATGCATTCAGTAATGTGGAAGAACTGCAAGCACTCAGAGACCTGATAGCTGTATAAAACTTGCGGGGTTCAGCATCTCAGAATGTACAGTTTTCCTGTTGCCTTGGTGACAGTGATGATGGTGGTACGAATGAAGTAGCACAACCGCCACTGCAGCTGTGGCGTTTTACCTTTAGGCACCTAGTTCCAAAACCACGAATATGCAAACACGTATCTACCAAACTGATATTGATATTTCTGGCCTATTCAAAGGAATACATTCCTTAGTAAATCGTCTTTCTGATATGCAAAATTATAAAAGCCAAACATGCTGGTTTATTTTCTAAGAATGTATCTCCATAGGCACACTTTATTGTTACATGACAACATTTTGCAGCCTGTCTCTTAAAGTTTTAGGAACTTTTCTCTAATATGTTCTTTTCTTCATGAATTCTTACCTCTGCAAAACATCTCACTACTGAGTTTGGATTTCCAAATCTGGCCTTAGGATAGTTTGATGCCAATCTCATGAGGATTACCTAAACTGAGTAGTCCATTGTGTCCTACTTGATCTCTGTTTTCTTCTGTAAGTCTCCAGATTTGACACCTCCTTCCCATCATTTGTATTTTCATTGTATTTAATTATTATATAGACCTCTTCTTTTCCTTCTCAGTTACTCTTTCAAAGTATAATCTTTATTCTTTCACCAAGCACTACTCTAAATGTATAGACTACAACTCAGGTAAAAACTTCATCTTCTTAAAACAGATTAAAACAAAGCAGAAGTAAGTAAAAAGGCAATATTTCTCCTCCTTTCTAAATTGTGTGGAAATGCTTCCATTTGTGTTGGATGCCTTTTTTCTTTTATCTTTTCTCCCCCCTTTCTTTTCTATTTCATTTTGTTTTCTTTATCTGTCTTTCATTCTTTTTTGAGGGCATATAGAGCAATGAGACTTTTTTTTAAAAGGGTGATGTCAGATAGGATGCAATTTAAAAAATTAAAAGTTGTTCACATAATGCACTAAAAACATTTTAAAGATAATCTATATACCCACAGCTTTAAAACCTTAGAAGAAAAATATGGAATTATCATACATAATGTATTACCAGTACTTTTAGTTTTTTGTTACCATTATCTTTACCTATGCTAAATTTCTGTCTCCATATTGCTCTTTCTCAGCACCAAATCTATACCTTCACTTAACTCCAGCACTTCTCCCTAAATAATTCAATAATTTGAGGTTATTAATTTTATCTCCAAAGCCAATGATAGACTGCAGCAAAACAGTCAATAGTCAAATGTCCCCATTTCAGATGCTTATATGCATATTTACACACACACACACACACACACACACACACACACACACTTCTTTGAATCATATATTCTCCCCACCACCCCTTCTCAAATTCTCAAATGCTTGCTCTCTAGGATTGGCACTGGGAAGTAAGATGGTCCATGATTAGTTAGAAGTAAAGTTAGTTAACAAATCATGATCTCTTTGGGTCTTCGTGCTATGGTATTGCTAGACTAAACTAATCAGTGCAAATTAACACACTTTTACAGTGTCTTGGCAAAATGGAAACTGTTATAAGGTGTAAATTTCTATTAAAATCTAACATAACACATCCTAAATTAAAGTAAAAATTAATTTACCTCTAATAAGCATGTGTGGCGACATCTCCCTTTGGGATTCACAACACAACACTTGTTATATGCTTGATGGTTTCATTTCTTCCTTTCTTCTTTTTATGAGTTCACATTATATAAAATATTTGTGCATTGTAGTTATTTATGTAATTTCCTCTGTCAAACAATCCTCTGAGATAGGACTGGCAACATGATCTACAATACTCACTGCAATTGAAAACTCAGATCTTAAAAAAAAAATTTTTTTAAGAATTTCAAGACAGCAACACCTGAGAATAAAACCATGTCACACATTCAAAGTGTGGGGCTCTGTGTGACTACGCTTCTGCCCACGAAGACTGCTTTGCTCCAAGAATAATAATCTATTTGTCTGTTACATTTTTTCATTGCTGAGACAAAATATCCAACCCCCAAACTGAAAGGAGGAAAGATTTATTGTAGCTCATAGTTTGTAGAGGTTTCAGACCATAATCTGTTGGCTCCAAAGCAAAGTGAAATGTCAGATGGACATCTCAGAAGAAAAACAGTTCATGTCAGGCAAAAAGCAATAAAGCAGCAAGCAGCAAGTGAAAAGCAACAGATCCTTTCTGTCCCTTTATATTTTGTCACAACCAAGGTAGGCCTTCCATCATTCACATGCAGAAGTATGCCAAACCAATCAGTAGACTAATTAGTAATCACAAACCCTAATATCAGCATCTCATACTCTGGATCCAGCCACCTCTGACAAGCTCCACCTATGACTGCATAAGACTTTCTGGGGACACCTAGACAAAAGGCATAACACTGTTTCTCCTTCATATTCATAACCCCAGAAATTATCACAGTACCTGAGAACAAGCCCTCAGTAAATGAATGTTAAAAGACAGAATCCAGGGCCCAGAGATATAACCCAGAGGCACAAGCACCTGCCTGGCAAGCACAAGGTCCTGAGTTCAACTCCTGATACTCATAATTGGCCCCAAACATTTACAGTGTCCTGTGGAGAAAAGTAGAAATCATTTGCGATTAAAAATAAAAATGTGCACTCATTGTATAGCTATTTTCCTTGCAAAGCTATTTTCCTTGCAATTTCTGATAGTTGAAATGAAAGGTAAATTTGGTAAAATGAAAGGCATTTTCTGCCTTCAAGTGTCACTGCTTTTCTATTTATTTTAGACTCCTAAAAAATATATATCATAAAAGAAGATCCCCACCAAATGCAACCTTCATAGACCAGAGTGTGGTATTTGTTAGGGATCAGAAAGCTCACAGAAAATATGTACATCTTTTTCACTCACAGACACCCTTCTCACCAGCACAATCTGCCTATCCTGGACCCATAACACTTGCCCTTTCTAGCACAATACTTCACAATCTTGGCTTGTCATTTTATCCCCATAAGTTCTACATTGCAAACCTAGTGATCCCTTACCTTCCAGCAATCATGAAAATCTTCAGCAAGAGTGTATTGTTTGCCCACCTGTTTACACTGGACTATAAGTCTAACCTATGTGCCATTTGAGATGCTTCCTGTTAGCATTCTCAGCCTGTTGATTTGAAACAGGTGCTTCTCTGCAGATGGGTGACTCTGGCAGTCTTTCAACCGGATGTCTATCTGAGCCATCATTTGTACACTTCACTACATTTATTAGAGGAATGAGAAGACTGGTTTACAAAAATAAGAACTGCTCCCAAGATCATCTAGATCAGAACCTGAATAGAGCACTCTGGGTTTCTCCAATGTGGTCAATTGCTTTTTCTTCTGTCAGTGTCTCCCCTTTTTGAGTTTTGGTCCTTGATCCAAGATAAAAACTGGCATTGGACAATCTTAAATAGAACAAAAATATATTTTCTCATAGTTTTTATGACCTAGTGAGACATAAAACACAGTACCAGACATTTCATGGGAAATCATCTTATTGTAAGATTTCCAGTCCAAATCTGCTAGCTTTAAGGAATGTCTGAGGTTTGGAAAAGTGTCTGTGCTGTTAGGTGCTTCTATATACCCAAGTGCCAAGTCTTTTGATGTCAGCTTATCACTTGCCTAACTGAGACCCTATGCAGGTTCCAAACCTCCAACTCATACCAATGACTCAGAGGACAGAACCTGAGTTATCTGAGTAGTCCTGAAATACAAAAAGAAAGCCTGCTTCGTGATCTTCCTGAAGGACAGTTTCTTGGTCAGTTCAGTGAGAAACAGTCAAGCAGGAAAGAATGTCACAGAAACAATACATAGTTGAACTTGGAGGGAATACTATCAGAGACAGGATCTCGAAACCTAGAATTCCATACTGTATAAGAATGGGAATCTGTAAAATTTGCGATCTATAAGCTTTCATGTGTGCTGCAAATTTTCACTTTTCTAAGGCAGTCACTCCCTTCTCTCTTGGAGAGTCTTCTTACTTATGCTTCAGATTAGTTCCCTCTTTGACACTAGCATCTGCTCACCTCATCCTATGAAACTTGATGAGTAAGCCCCTTCAGGGCAATTTAAACCATCCCTGTTATTTATTGGAAAGGCCTGAGCAATTTGCAACTTTTATTTATTATTAGATAAAATTGATTTTTTTCTGTCTTTTTTTTTTACTTTGCATTTGGGAGATTACTAACAAGGCCAATTTCAAAACTAAATAGTTAATAAAGGTAAACCAAATGTACTAAAATGTTGGGCCAGATTTATTTTATTGTTTTGTGTTGTGTTGTTTTGTTTTGTTTTGTTTTGGTACCAGGGATCGAACTCGTGACCTTGCGCTTGTCAGGCAGGCACTTATGCTACTGAGCTAAATCCCCAGCCCTCAGATTTACTTTAACATTTATCAAATATTTCAATAACTACATATGTAGCTTCAGTAAAGCTTAGAGTGGGAAAATAAAGTGATTTGTCTGATTTTGGACAGTTTTCAGTTTCAGATCTTCTGATCTATGTTGTTTATTCTTGCTAAGATGTTGCTGTTTGCAAGCCATTGAATATCTTCTTTCATCGTCATGCCTTTAAAAAATGTGAATGCATCTTTGCCTACAAGGCAGATGATCTTATCTCTTTTTTCTTTTTAGCTATTTATAAATTGTCTTCCTAATGTAATATTTCTAACTGTAAAAGCCCTATAATATCCAATTCCAAAGAATTAGATCCAAATCTACTTTGAAGGTCCCATTTATTTCCTAGAATGAAATCTTCCAAAAATACATTTATAATTCAAAATTGCCTCACCTGCATTCTGCTCAGCAGGCTCTGTGCCTACTGGTACTTTTCCAAGATATATGATTAAGTCATGCTCTCATCCCAGGCACTCCCCATGCAAGCATACAGCTACATTCCTTCCCAAGAAGAAGTTACATGTGCCCACAAGTCACTACATAGGCTTGTCCACCACTCAGGATTTGAGCCTTCACTTTTCCTGGTTGCTAAAAGAGAAAAATATTCAGGCTGTGGGGCACAAGTTGGCTTACTCACCCACCGATATGTATATGCATCTATATAGCTTCCCTTACTAAGAAATCCTTTGATTGTAACTAGTTGTACTGAATGAATAAGCCATTAATATTATTGGAAATTTGCTTTATGCCTCATCCTAGGTCAGACTGCCTGGAAACAATAATCCTATGATAAGAATTCTTGTGCAAAGATTTATGGAAAAAAATGATACGAAAAGGAGAACAAGGAATGCAGAGTGGCTTCAGATGGCTTTGTCTCTCTTTTTTATTTTAGCTATTGACAAATTGTTATATCATATAATTATTTGTGCTCGTTCTGTCTTCCTGATGTGGGAACTCAATGCAATAAATTTTCCTCTCAGGACTGCTTTCATTGCATCCCACAAAATCGGGTAAGTTGTGTCTGTATTTTCATTGACTTGTAAATATTGTTTAATTTCTTCTTTAATTTCCTCTGTGACCCACTGATTGCTCAAGAGTGTATTATTCAGTTTCCATGTGTTTGTAGGTTTTTTGCAATTTCTTTTAT
>PVJX010018988.1:0-35601 GCA_004027295.1 Dolichotis patagonum
AAGGGAGGAGGAGGAGGGAGGAGGAAGAGGAAGAGGAAGAGGAGGAGGAGGAGGAGGAGGAGGGAGGAAGAGGAGAGGTGGAGCAAGGGGAAGGATAAAAGGAAGAAGGAAGGGGAGAAGAAGGAGGAGGAGGAAACAGGAAGAAAAAGAAAGGGAGAGGAGAAGGAGTAGAAAAAAGAGAAGAGAAACAGGAGGAAGGAAGAAAGGAAGGAAAAGAGGAAAACAGAGAACACAAGGAAAGAAAAAGAAAAGAGAAAGAAAGAAAAGGAAGAGAGATTTAATCTAGAATTAAAAGATCCCTAGGAAACTATAGGTGAGACTCAAGACACATAGAAATGATGGCTGTGAGAGTCAGGATCCAACAAGAATGATGGTGCACTCAAACTACGCCTCTCAGGGAGTTGATTTACACAGCGCTATATACACAGGCTCATTTAGGGGCAGCAAGGCCAGGAGGGAAATAGCAACAATCTGGGTCTCGCCAAACAATAGTAGTCATGTTCCCTGCACCTCAATACTGGAAGAGATTCTCTCCAATGCATTTTCAATCACCTCACTCTACTATGTGAAAGTCATTAACCAGTGAGTGAGCAGGAAATTGAATTTGCACCTACTTCTCCCACCTCGCCATAAGAATCATGTGTTATGCCCCTCACTCACTGACCTACATTCCTATCCACTGGTCCAAGCTTGCTCACATCTCAGAGACTGCACCCACGAACTTCCCCAATTCTCTCTGAATTAATTAATTCTTTTGGGGGGGGGTACAGCAGATCGAACTCAGGACCTTGAGCTTACCAGGCAGGTGCTTAAGCCACTGAGCTAAATCCCCAGCAGAATTAATTTATTCTTAGGAATCCCTTAAATCTTAACCTGAGGGTCAAGTTCCTAAACCAACTTTTACTTGGCTCTTCTTGCACAGTACTCTCCCCTTTCCATGTCTGCACCCAAAAAGGAAGAAACAAGCCCCTTTTATTGAATGATGCCTTCTTAATGGCTTTATCCTACATAGCACACAGTAGGCAATTAAGCAACATTTAATGCATGAATAAATGATCATCTCCCAAGAAACACGTGTTTGTTCTAACAGATTAAAACTAACCAGCAAAAGCATGCACTGATTCCCCTTATTGACTTAATGCATGCTTACTAGTAGTAATGCCATTAATTTTCTCCTTCCTCTAAATTATTTAGTAATTTTACTTTGGGATTTTACTAATACTATTATCTCTCCAAGAAGCATTTGAGGTCCTTATTTTCATTTTACTGGTTAGATTATAGAAGTTCTACTTGAAGGAAATAGTTAAGGGATAAATTTTAAATACATGTATCAGAAAAGGAAAGAGATTAATGCAGTTTAAAATGATTTTTTATCACATATCTGAGACAAAATCCTTTTGAATTAAGTAGCAAATAATCACGATATATCAAATCCCAGAAATTCCAAATCACTTATTCAATAAAAATTTATTGATAGTCTATCAGGCATTGAACTTGTTATTAGGAGGTCAGAGTTACAGTACTCAATTACTACTTATCCAATATTTTGTGAAAAATTTAATGTGATGAGAAAAAAATGATTTGTACTGAGAAAATTTTCTAGGGAACAGGAGGAAGGTATCTAAAAGTGGAAGGAACTACTTTTAATCACCAATATAAAACTCAAAACCCCTGCATTTTAGATAAATCTTTGGTCTATACTGATACAGAAATCTGCTTAAAGTGTTAAATGACAAAGTAGTAAGCAAAAATACAATGTAAAATCAATAGTCTAGACAATACAACTGAAGTTACCTAGTACAATATTAACATATGTCGATGATTATGCAATACAGAGAAAGTGATGGCTGATTTGTTAGATTAGGACTATGAGCATTTCAATTCCAATTATATTTTTATGACAATTATTTCAAGTTATTTGAAGAAGACCTGGTGAAGCATTTTTCAATTAACTTATCCACATTTTCTGGTTACTTTTGTGCCAGGAAACACAAACTAAAGTATGGCAATGTTAGAAGTACTTTAAAAATTTTGTAACAATGGCAAACATTTACATAGCATTATCCTTATGGGAACACTTTGTGGCAAATATATTTCACGCATAATCATTAAACGTATTCTTGAGATAGGGATAACTACTGTCCCCACTTTCCAGATGAAGATACTGAGGTGGAGAAAAATTTAAGTGACTGCCTAGTGTCACCAATTAGCAGGATATAGGTCACCAGCGTTCAAGGCCAGCCAGTCTGGCCCCATAGTTTGAGGTCTATTTCATGCGATCAAAGAGTGAGACAGACCACATATTTAGAAAAAGTCACTTTCAGTTTATAGTTTTTCTTTTTTAAAGAATTGTGTGATGAAGATGCAGATAAAAAAAACAGCTCTTTCTTCCAACAAAAATAAAAGGGGTGAAATAAATGGGGCAAAGGACAGCAAATGACACTTCATGCCAATAGCTGGGAAAGAAAGGGTGATGTAGACCAGGAAACAAGATTCGCAACCCGCGATTCTGTGCTGAATATTGCCCATGAAATGTGTGCGCTGGATATTCCTCTTCTGACTTCAAGGTTTGCTCAGTATTTTAGCTTTTTTATGTACACCGGGAAGTCAGAGAACGTCTGCCAGCCCAGTGTAGCACATGAGATGCACTTTGGCACTTTTGCTCCAAGTGACAGATATCGGCAAGGTGGAAATAGCACAACCTAGGGGAGACCAGTGTGACTGTAGAGCTGTGTGCTAGAACCCAAGAGACCTCTAAAGAAAGAACCCCAGCTTTGTCACTGTTTAAGGTTCTGTACCTTTAGAAAAGACACATTACTTATTTAGTTTGACTCCTCACCTGAGAAATGGAAAAGATTCAAAATATTGTTATTTTTGTTTTTGCTTTTTCAATAACTAGTCTATTTTTCTTCAAATAATAATCTTTCTGTGTAAATGAGATAGAAAATAAGTGTCATTGCTGAGGCAGAAAGTGGGGGGAAGCCATGTGCTTCCTGCTCTTCAAATTTCGTTCCTTGTAAAGCAGATATTCTGACAATCAAAACGTCAGTGATTCCAGAGAAGGATCTGGATACTAATGATCAGGACAATCGTCATTGATTTTTTTACTAGAGATCCATATGAGACAGCACTTAACAAAGACCACAGGAAGCAGGGAAGTAAATCCTTCTAAAATAGGGAGGGGATCAAGAGAAAGAGAGAAAGGAGAGGGAGGGGAGGGAAAGGGGTTGAAAAAACAAAATTAAGACCTGCTACATACAGGTACCAGGTTCCCATAAGGAATTTACACATTACATACTTGAAACACATACTACATTAAAAATGAATAAACAATAATGATAAGCGAAATAGATAGACTTAGTTTCTGAGTCTGTACAATGAGAGAAAATGCAGAGTTTAGCTATTTTAGTTACAAAGCAACGCTTCATTTGCTATTTGGCTCAGTACAAAAATTACTTCATTATGCTCTCCTTGCCCTGAATAGTGGAATGACATAATTTTGTTTTCCTGAATCCCCTTGTAGCTGCTTTCCATAATTCAGCATTCGGTACCCGCTGCTTGATTCCTCACCACTTAATAGATGACCTCATGAAGTGGAAAACAACCTAACAGTTTAAGTGTGCAATCTGTGGATACTGTGCTAAGCATTGATAGAAACACATCTGAAACCTGGTGGAACAATAGAATCACACAGGCTTCTTAAATACAAATATTGTAGACCTACCCACTCACGGGAGCAAACTCTACAAATTACAAACGAGAAGAGCAAACCCAGTGTTCAGAACCACATTTTGGTAATGGTGGCTAAAGGGAAGTAGAGGATCTGATCTCACTTACATGGAATTGGGGGCTGTCGGCAATCAGAGAGGATTGCTCCAAGTATCTTCTCCACAACTGAGCATGATTTAGATATCTAGCTAATGTGTGCTCCTATGAAATATTATTGGGCAATCTGTCCACGCATTAATTTGGTGATGAGCATTAGGAACCTAACACTGTTGACACCTGTTAAGACAGTAAATTCATGTCTAGAACTTTAGGCTGAGGAAATAACCACATATGCCATAAATGCTTAGCTTTAAGACATACTCACTGGAATGTTGTTTGTAAACATGAATGCTATGAAGGATTTAAATAGTCATAATGCGAATTGTTTCAACAAATTACAGTATATATAACGGAATGCTATAAGACCATTAAATCTGTTCAATGAAAAAAAAAGGTTGACTTTGTTTTTTCAGACAAGGTCTCACTTTGTAGTGAAGGCTGGCCTTGAACTCACTATGTAGCCCACATTGGTCTCCAGCTCATGCCAATCTTCCCCTTCTGCCTCTGCCTCCTAATTGCTGGAATTACAGGTGTGCACCACCACACCTGGCTTGAAAATATTTTAAAACATATAAGCAGTCAAAGAATTCCACTTGTAGATTTACACCTAAAAGAATTAAAATCATGGACACAAATAATCATATAGTCATGTTCGCATGTACCCAGCAGTGCTATCTTGAACGGACCAAAAAAAGAAGCAAAATGAGTGTCCACTGATGATGAAAAAACAAAACGCAGGACATCTGGATGGTGCAGGACATTCGGACACACACTGCAGTGGGATGAAGCTCGGTGACATTACGCTTAGTACAACAGACCAGTTACAAAGGTGGAAACAGTGTGTGACTTCAACTGCATGTGGAGCCTAGGGAACTCACACTCATGAAGACAGAAAACAGAACGGCGTGGAGAATCGGGGAGCTGCCGCTTATTGGTCATGGTTGTGCAGTAAGGGAAAGAAGGTTCTGGAGATGAGTGGGGTGACAGTGGCCCAACAATGCGAATATGCATAGCACTAAAAAATGGTGGGAGGAGCTGGTTGCACGCTATGTATGTTTCATTAAAATAAAATAATATTAAGTGAAAGTGAAAACAGGTCATCTGTTTTACGTTTTAAAGTCAGGATAATAAGAGTTATTTCATACCTGTTAATCAACAAAAATACTACCTGTAGCTCACATAAATATACGCATATATTGATACAGAGAACGATTTATTACCAAAGAAATAACAGCGTTTATATTAAGGGGGAAATTTGTAGGTATTCTGTGTATTTGTCCTGTTTTCTAAACTTTATATCATGAACAGAATTATTTTTTGAATCAAAGGATTAAATATGTATTAAAAAGAAATAATATATATGCCTATATCTATGCATACAAAATATAAACTACTTATACATAAGTAATTCTATTTGTCTAATATAATATATTTTGCTCATATAAATAAATGAAAATTATATATTTAAAATAAGTACAAAAAATATATGCTAGTTAAAGAAAATCAATCATAGTGTTCTAATTTCTATGGATATATACACGCAAGATATATATAGATATATAGATATATAGATATATAGATATATAGATATATAGATATATAGATATATAGATATATAGATATATAGATATATAGATAGACTTGAGAAAGGAAGGAAGTAAATGTTGAAAATGGCTGAAGATAACTTGAAAATGTTAAAATTTTACATAGGGTGACACAAGAAGAGAAATGTTTGTTTTCATTGCTTTTCATATTTTCTTTTTTACCTAATTTCTATTGCACATTTGTAGTGCATTTGCACTCCTTGTGGGGAGCTGCTGCCTGAGTGTAACACATCCACTCCTTTCTCCTCCCCTTTCCCTCACCTCCCCTATCCCTGCATATCTTCTTCCTCTTTGTCTGAGAAAGTTCTATTTCCCTAGTTCAACCTATCTTTTAGTTTGCTCTTTATTTATAATTGGGTTTTAAAAAATAGCCTCATAAATGGCAGCGGAAAACTGGTGATGAGTTAAAACAACCTCAAATATTACTCTCAAAATCAAAACACACTTTTCATTGGTGCCACTAAGTGAAAAACATTGGTGCCAATCCAGGGACACTACAAACACTATTTTCAGTTCTTCATGGACACAAAAATCACACACTCTCTCCCTCTCCTTTCCTCCCTCTCTCTCTCTCTCTCTCTCTCTCATACACAGACACAGACACACACACACACACACACACACACACACACTCTCCTCATGAGCCCTCCATACACTTCCTGTCAGAGAAATGCAGGTATAAATATCTTACTTCTGTGCAATATATCAGCACGTGTTCATTTCACAGTGCTGTGCTCTGCAAACATACTACAGCCAGTGATGGGCTATTCTTAATAACTTCTGAGGCAGAAATAGCAGGAACAGTATGGTCTGATGTAGCACTCCAGAGCAATTTTTGTCTTAAAAGTTCTTCCATGTAATTAATTCTCACCACACTTCTGATCGGATAGAAAGTACTGTGAAGACAAGCAGGTCCCTGGACTACCAAAGACATTAGTGGCAGCATGTCAAGTTGTTTTCTCAGAAATAAAATCAGCCAAGTGGGAACACTCAAACGCTACTAAGAAGTTCTTTCTTTCTTACTCCCTAAATATTAAACAAAGAAGTAAGGATCCAGGTGAGGCTCTGCACTAACCTAATCATTAAACCAGTAGGTCATTCTGAAGCCCATAGAGCCAGTATTTAAGAAGTGCTCACCCTCTCTCCAATAGCGTTCCTTGAGGTGGGCCATCAGTGTTGAACTTGGTAAGTCTCTGAGCACCCGCATATAAATATGTGAACCTCACAGAATACTTAATTGCTAGCATGCATATGCCTGGCCCTAGAGAAAAGGCCATTGTAATCAGGGTTAATTTGATCTGAGTTGGTTCTATTATGTAGGAATGCCGTGAGAAAGGTGCCTATGCTCACAGCAAGCAAAGGTATATTCTAAATCATCCCGTCAAGGGCTCAGTACTCTTCTCCAATCAGGATAAGGATTCAGTGAAAAATACTGAGAGCTGAACCATTTAGTCAAGAAATAATGAAACCTAAACACGACGAGAACAGTACAGGTGCATTTTTACATGCCGGGTTACAGTGCTGGAATAATTATTTTGGCGTACGAGCTTGCAAAGGAGAGCTATTAAAATGCTCACAAATTATAGCATTTATGGTTTTTAAAAAAACGCAGGATAGATAGTTGAGGACATCATTATACACTGATCTAGTGGAACATTACTCCTCTGCAAAACAAGGGGACAGGTACTGAAAATAATGGTCTATGGGGAAAAATAATATGAAAGGACATGTATATCGTTGACAAAGGCTATGCAAACTAGTTATATTTTAAGGTTGTTAAATAACGCAAAGACTTAGCAATGTGATTGAACATATAAATACGGGCATGCTACGTTTCTCTCCACATGGTATTATAAGTGTTGTTGGCTTTGTCTAATCATCACCTTTAACATTTTCATTTCTCACTATTAGCTTTTTGGTACTCTAGTTGAATCCACTATCATTGCTGATTTAGTTTTGTAAAATAAATAAGTAAGCAAAGATAAACACACTTGCATATATGGTTTTGGAGGTTCCTTTTTTCTTTTTGAAAACTGTCTTCTTGTTTTCCTCTTGTACCTACTCTTGGCAAGGCAACCAGAATACCTCTAAGACTCCAACCTGATCCTTAATCTTTCTGTATTAAAATTTCCCAAGCATCCTCACGGCTTTTAGCATGAAGTCTGAGTCCCTTCTGACGGAAGTACTGTACTGTTTAACTCTCTAGTCTCTTCCTTCTTCCAGAGGAGGCTCAGGGCACAGTACTCTTATGCCTACTCTGATTTGTATGCTCTTCATCCTGCTTCCATCTCCAAACTCTACATAATACTCAGCCCTCAGATTTCAGACAAAATGGCACCACTTCTGGGAAGTCAGCTTCGAGCCATCAAGCTTCCACAGGTGTTCACTATTGCAGCCTCTGTAACACAAACCCTGTCCATCTTTTCCCAATTACTTTGGTTCTTTTTAATCTTCTTTTGCTCCAGGCTTCACAAGGGTCTTTCTGATCAACAGTCTGCCTTTAGTGCTAGCAAACAGATTCTTCGTGTCTTTTCCTTTAGCACATGAAAGTTACATTCATAATGTGATATGGACTAACATCACCAGAAAAATAACCACTGAATAAAATAAAACAGCAATGATAGCAATTGGGTAAATTATAACTGCCCTATAGTCTTCTCTATTTCCACTCAGTTTTGTAAAACCAGACCCTTAGCCATTCCAGAGAGGTTGGTAATTCAATCTCATATTTTTAATCCTGATCTAGTGTATGCATTTGAGTTTCTTAGCTGTAGGTAGCAAACTGCGGTGAGCTTGGTGAGTACTTTGGGCTATGATCAACTACACTAATAAAACCAAGCCATTCTAGTCTATTACTGTATCTCTGAAGTTGTTAAAAGATAGGACATGAATAAAATTGGTAGACCTCCTTCTAGCTGGAAACCCCCAGCTCCTGTAGGGGGTTTCTCATTGTGGAAATGTGAGGGTTGGGGGTAGAAATTAAACTGTGACCACTTTTGAGGCAAGAGTCTGAAAAGAGTTATTTGGGGCAGATGCAGTCATAAAGAAATCTTTAAAAGAAGGAAGAAATAAAGGTGATTTATTTGTCTATAATCGTAGCCAATAGTCTTTACAGAATCATGGGGTATAAGACCTGAAAGAGAAGATACTAAATTTTCACCTGAGATTAAAACTCAGGGAAGATTCACCCAGTGGTGAGGCCACAAAACAGTCAAGACTACAACTCATTTTTCCAGACATTAATACGAACATGCCCACCATCACACTAGAATGGCCCAATTTACCTAAAGGTCCACCAAAAGGCAACACACGCTGTTGTGTTTTCAATAAAGGTGGACCTCAGGGTGGAGACACCAGATGGAAGTGCGCGGAGATGATCAGGAAGGATCACTGGGGATGGGGATGAGCCGGGCTGCCGTGATTTCACACGGGAGCTTCCAAAAGAGCAGTGCAATTTGGCAAGAAAAGCAGTGAGTGAGAGAAAGAGGCTACGTTTGCTTCAGTGGAAACACACAGACCCCCATTCACATATTTCCTAAGGAAATGGGGTTCCCAAAAGCAGACGGAAAGAGGAATAGGTGGTGTGTTAAGAGTCCTCGGAGAATTCCATGAGGAAAATCTGCTAAAAAGTACTTGGTGTTTCCTGTGAAAGATTGAAAGGACACCAAATTTAGAGCACATTATGCTCATAGCAGAGCCACTAGATGCTTGCTCAGTTTTTTGTTCACTGCAGAAAACATGCTCATTTTAAAATGATCGCTGTATTATTATAACTTGAGTATATGTCAACTACAGTGTATATTGGATAGGGGAAAAAAAAGACTTTTTCTCCTAACATATTTGTTCTCAGAAATGGAGGCTGTTTGTCCACTTATTGTAAAGGGATAAAAGGGCTGAATCACAGAGGGTATAATTTTTAAGGAGAGAGCACTTTTGCCACAGAGTAGGAGGAAGGGTAGAAAATGTTTTCATAAAGAGTGACTATTAGGGACAAATAAGGGCTCTATTCACCAAACCTGTACACATCCTTTATCCTTGTAAAACAAGCTATGAAAGCACATAATGACTAACTGCCGCAAAATTACTCAGATTCTAACTTTGCATAATCGCTAAAATGGTTCTGGTTTTTTAACCCTCCCCCTTCGACAATTTTGCACTCTTAATTTTTTTTTTCAACCACAGCACAAATGGTTACAGCAAATGAGTGTACCAGGCACATCTGCTGTTCCAGAAAGAATTCACTCTTCCGTGCCAAATCCACGTCTATCGGAAGAAATAAAAATAAATTGTGAGCAGGTTCAGCAAGTGCCCAGATAAATCCTGCAGTGACCACATGAGGTAGATCCATTTCTTGTAGGAGGCATGGCCCGAAAAGGGGCGAGGGAGGGAGGGCTCTCTGAGCCTGTCTTTGTCACTCAATCACTGAGCAAAAAGGGGGGATCAGCTCCCTCCTCCATAATCTGGGCAACTATTTAGCAGCAAGACTGTTTATACCACAGAGGTGCAAAGAATGAGCTACATGCTTTACGATAATGAACAACCTTCTTCAAAAATGACAGTGACTCAAGTAACAATCATCTTTGGCCCCCCAAACACCTTAGGCTACTATCTATTTCTATTTTTAAAACTGCTGATATAGCCTATTTGATATTTTATGTCATACGGTGCAATACATATCCTAGAACTCGGAGTATTAAGATCAGTGATATTTGCTACACAGCCACTGTGAGCTGGAACTCTGAGAACGGCTTGTGAGAGACACTGCGGCACTTCTTCAGAGGTACAAAACACCACGCTCTATGGGAAGGCCAGTGAATTGGGTCTTGGCCGTGAGTAAGGACTCAGCACCACTGATGAATTCTTCATCAGCTAGAGGACACACATGTCACAGTTCAACCATTCGAGACTTACTTTCTGGTGGAAGAAGTTATAATAAAGCACCAGCTTCTCTTTTACCTTTCATAGTAGCAAACAATAGCAAATTCCAGCATAAATATTCATTGGCACCCGATTTTAAATTGGAATATGGCCTGGAAATACTGGGCCTGAACACATTTTCATGTATCATGCTTTGGATCCTGATTTCCTGTTGATAAAGTGAAAATATTTGGTGGAACTAATTCCAAGGTAGCAGGTAGCTTAAGCAAACTAAGGAATGCCTCAGATCTAAAGCAGATTTTGCTACCTGAGGCCTTCTGGAGAAGCATATAAACATATAACTTGGAATTCTCATTCTTGCACTATTTTCAAGATTTGTTTTTATAAGTCTCATAATCTATAGATATTATAGGATGCTTAATCTCTTTATGCAATAATGTTTCCAGAAGATTATAGGATATAAACTTGTACACAGAATAGAGTTAAATCCCAATATGCCAATTAGACTGAAACAAAGCAAAAACTATGAGCATAAGATGACAAGTTATTTTGCCTTTTTTTCATTTTATTTTCATAATAAGCATATATACTTACATTGAAAACAAAATAGCTTTATTTACAAAGGAAAACAAAACTATCCCAAATATCCTTTCCTTTCAAACACAACAGTGAGTTTTCTGTTACCACTCAAAAGCAAAGACACATGGTACTGGCTTTAAATGTATGACTTCAGAATTTCTTTTAGGAAATAGCCTCTCATACAGACATTTATCATTTACTCTCTACCATCTAAATACCAGGAATTCTGTCCGCTACAGGATAAAAAGCTACCATTCCCAGCTGCAGTGACTGCATAGGTAGCCAGGCAAGCGGGCAAAAAAAAAAAAAAAAAAAAACAGTAGAAACTTCTCCGATTCCCAGAAGTCTCACAAACCCCCTTGGAACACAATGCTACTGCATCTCATTTGTTTGTTAAACACAAAGCTGAACTTCAGCTCTCCAAATAATGCTAGCTTCAGAGATGAAATACCTGGGACTTTCATTCCACTCTGCATTAGTGAATGATATCAGACACATTCCTGTCTTTGTGACTCAGCTCCTTCACTTTCAAGATGCCTGCTAAAAATCTTCCTTCAAACTTCACAAGAGCAGCTGAATTCAAACATCTCCCTCTAGCCTCTTCTTCCATGTAGAATGCAATCAACTAATAGAGTCATGAATTTTCAAGATAGAGCAAAAGGGTCCTACAGTATGCAACTCAGGAGTAAGTGCTATGTTCTAGTAATCCTTCTGTCGCTTCCCACAAGTACTAGAACATGGAAGCACAAAAGTTAGGGCAGCAAAAGGGTATCAAGCAGTGAGTGAATGAGAGGATGATTGAATGAGTGCCTGTGTTCAAATATGCAATTATTCTCCATTTTCTTGCGCTTCACTTGTCTGCATGTGTCCGTGTGGGGGCCTCTGGGAGTTCCAGTGTGACTGGTATTAAAGAATTTCAAGAAGATGACATGTAGCATCAGCGATACCATTATTTGGTGAGACAAGCAACTGTGTGTGAGAGGTGGGATGGAGCAGTCACCGAAAGAAAAAGAAAGAAAAATCATCGCAAATGATTGCAGGTGTCAGTAGATACTAGAGTTATTCATTATATTGCTAAATTTCCTTACTCATTATCCCAGCAGTAAATAATAATAACAACAGCAATAATAAATTTTAAAAAACAAAACAATTTCTCTTGGGTACCATACTTAGGCAAAGAATTATCCCTTTTCTTTCTTTTTTTAATTACAAAGGTAGTGAAATTTTGACTGTATGTATTTGTGTCTCTGCATGGTATTTTAATGACGTCTGAACAAGAGGACATAATTGTTTTCCATTTCTTAGAATTGTGAATGGGAGAGCCAATTCCCATGTGAGATAGTTTCTTCATAAAAACCATGATAGTATTGTAAAAAAAAAAATGGGAAAATATTAAGATCAATAAAAACATTTTTAAAAATCTTGATTTAAACCTTCCATGATAGCAACTGTTAAATTTTATTAGTTTTATTTGCGACCCACCATTTTTTACCATAACTCACATGTCTATTTCTGTATACGATGTCTATGTGCATGTGTGGTTGGCATAAAACTGGGCTCCAGCTACACACAGCTTTATATCTTACTTCATTTAATAACATATCCCAGAGCCACAGGTTTTTAAAGTTCTTCAAAGAAGCTGTTTATACTGCGGTAACCAAGTAGTCAACCTTAACAGATAAGCACTCCAATGCGATAATCTCCTGCAGAGACATTTAATTTTAAATCAAAGAAGAGAATGCAACACACTAATATATTTCACAGTGCCCTAAATTATGCTATACTCTCTTCACAGAGTTGTTTGTTTCCGACAATAAGAATTTCAAGAGATACAACAGCGCATCGAAATGCCAGGCACGCATTTCTAAAAAATGTCAAGTATCCACCTACTCACTTCTCATGTATATCAGACGATAATCTCACAGTCAGTCACACAATATATATATATGTTAAGTCAGCCCCATGCCAAATACCTCACTTTCAAACCCTTTGATATTGAATTCCAAAACCTGTGCTGTCTCAAGACAGTTGATAGTTTAGATGGAACATAGAAGGAATAGTCATTGTTGATATTAGTTCATTATTATCACATTCCTTTCTATTTTTGTAGCAGGTACAATGCCAGGAAGCCAACTGTAGAAAGGCTGGATCAGGTTGTATTACAGAACTATTAATCTGGTGACATATGTTTGCACTGAACATAAAGCAAGCCAGCGAAGAAGCCACTGAAATCACCCAGGCAGGATATGGAAGCCCTAGCCAGGGACAGAGTTTGAAAGCCAAAGACTGCCGGAAGAAGATTAGTTATGCAGCTCAGACATGAGCAAATTCTGACCCAGTGGATCTTTTTCTAGCATCTCCTACTTTAACAATAATTATTAATGGGAACAGCAATGGAGCAAAGGCATGACCCTAATGTGTCTGACTTGATACAAGCCCGCTCCCTTCCCCAAATATGCATAAAACAGTCTTCCTTGGACAGATACTAAATAGAGGTTTCAAAATAAAGGTGGGTAAAAGAAACCAGGGAGCAATTTCATGTCAAAACTAAAGGCTCGGTTCTGGTCATCATTTTAGGTGATGCTATAGATATTAGGCAGTCTGTGGATTGTTTGAGCAAGTGATTTGTTTCTTTGTTTGGGTGTCCAAGCAACACAAACACAATGTTCATGCACGTATCTTGACACACAGGCTGGACAAGTTGGTGCAGACACACACACCACAGATGCCCATGTGACCCGAACAATTTCATATGTGGCTAAAATTCTAAGAGATAACCTTGCCTCTGATTCTGACAGTCATCCTTTGACCCAAGTGATTCCTACAGGAACCCTCAGAGGGAAAGAAAAAAATAACAAACAACAAGGACAACAAATTCCCAAACCATAACATAGACACTTCATAGATTTGCTCGAGTTTAAATATTTTATCTAAAACTGGGGATTTGTGATGAGAAAAGACCATTACTTTTGATTTTTTAAAAAAGATATAACAGCAAACTGACAGTTTTCCAGTGGTGCAGAAGGTCACAAATGAAGGACTTGGGCAGAGGTCAGCCTTGAAACTCAGCACTGATAGAGAAAAATAAGTAGATCTGTATTCTTACATGCAGCTTTTGGTACAGCTGTGACACACCTCACCACTTCCTAGAGTTCCCAGTCACAGGTCTGGGGTCAACTAGCCAGTAGCTTCTTGCTGGGCACTGGGGTTTGCCCTACAGTAAAAGTGAAGGTGAAATAATTCTTCTGTTATATCCATTTTTAAAACCAAAAGAATATGCTAGTGACACACACTTGTAATCCCTAGCACTCAGGAGGCCGAGGCAGGAGGATCGCTGTGAGTTCAAGGCCAGCCTTGGTTACATAGTGAGTCCCAAGGACAGCTAAAGCTATATCAAGAGTTCCTGTCTCAGAAAGGAAAGGAAAGGAAAGGAAAGGAAAGGAAAGGAAAGGAAAGGAAAGAAGAAAGAAAGAAAGAATTTTCTGTTAGAAACCATACATTTTTCCTAGAAATCTCATAAGGAACAAGGAGCATCTGTAAAAGGACAACATAACCTACAACAGCACTGTGAAATGAACCATACTTTTGGTCTTCTTCCTTTCTTATTTTGTTTACCTGGTCCTGGGATACCGCAATTACTGCCCTTGAACAAATGGATAGTTATTTAGCCCTGAAGAACCCAAATGGCTATTTAAATCTATGCAAAACACTACTCTGTGATAAAATGGAAAGAAAAAGCAGACATGACAATAGCTTTAAAAAAGCAACAAGAAAACCAACTACAATGACAAAAAGCAAAACCAAAAAACAGTCAAGCAAAATGTCTCAAAGGAAAGTGAAACTCATCTTTTCAAATGGAACTATCTCTATAAGTTCTATTCATACTGTTAATTTTGTAAATACATTCACAGATCTGTAAAGTAGCAAAATCAGATACACTCTAATGGGATTTGTTCATCATCATTTTTTGTTAGTTTTTGAGACAGTCTCACTATGTAGTTCTGACCAGCCTTGAACTCACTAGGTAGGCCACGCTGGCCTGGAACTCATGGCAAATCCCTTCCTTAGCCTGCTGAGTACTAGAATTATAATACTGTGACCATACTCTCCATGAACCATTAGCTTTTAAGCTGTCTTTTTAAAGAAACTTTGTCAATCAAGTAGCTCCGCTGTATGAAATTTAAACTAGTTTGAGTCTCGAAAGTTTTCAGTGGTAAAGTAATAATGTAAGATTATTACTGAGATTCTTCTATGGTTCTCATAAGGACAGTATCCATGTGCCTCAGTGCTATGCTTGTAAATATTCTATTTATCTACTTATGGGTGGTAAGGAATGACATTCACTGACAGAAGTAACCAGCTGGTTTCCAATTTCCTTTAAATATGGAATTTGTCATTCGTTTGCCACACTTAGAGCTAAATGAAGGAAGAATCACAACAAAAGCAACACACGTGTCATTTAACATAGGACTATATGTATTTCTTACCCATGCTCCTCCTAATTCCTAGACCTCTGGCAATGCCCAGATGTGCCAGACTCAATGCAAAAATGAGAGACCACATCATTAAACAAATAAAGTATGTGTGTGTGCTCACAGAATCATCCCCCTTCCTGACTAAATAAGCATAGGAGCTCATCATAAGGCACTGGATCCTTCGGAGTCAGAAGGATCTTAGAGGACATCAGACATCCCTGAACTGAAGGTGTTCACACCCCAAGAAAACAAACAATCCATAACCTGCAATTGATAATGTTATGAAGTAGAGAAACATATTAAGGTTTCAGACAGATGACTCCCCATCTGGCAGGCAGATAGCCACTGACACCTCCCCTCTGCTCTGGGGATGGGTAGAATTCTTGCAAGAGTGATTGCACACACACATCGGTTTTTGCGGAGAAGGAAAGGGGATCTTATTTCCATCAAATGACGTGAACAGAGAAATAAGACACTAGGCCAGAGGGTGTATGGAGGACAATTGAGTGGAGCAGGAATTTAAAAACAGTCCTTATCAAAATGCTTTAGACAAACAGCATAACTTTGTTCCCATTTTGAGAATGAGCAAACTGAGGTCTAGGGAACATAAGCAACGTGTCCAAGGGCAGAGCTAACTTTGGTGTCTGAACCTAGACTTTGTGGGTTCAAAGTTGTTCCCTATGCCACCTCTCCACACCACACAAAGGGGAGCGCCTGAAATAAGCCTACAAAATTATACTAGGACAAATTGTGAAGGGTAACTTCCCCAGTCAGTTTTAGTTGACAACTAATCTGATACAATTAAGGGGCAAATATTAGGGGGAAAGAAGGGCAGGAGAGGGGCACACACAGTGCTCAAAATAAAAGTACATCATGGGGAGAACAATTACTTCCTGAAGCGAGGGAACTGTTGTTACATTAAGAGTTAGGACATACACACCTCTGCTGCAAATTACTTCTGTCTAGTTGGGGGGTGACATTTTCAGAGTTTGGAAAAGGCAGCATGCAAAATGTGATTTTATTAAAACCCCACTGTCACAGTTGTATTCACTATTCCATACTCACAGATCTCAGTTTAAAAAGGTAATGTTATTTTTAAGCATCAAAGTTTTTTCTTCTTGTGTAGTACAATTTAAAATTCTTTCCTCACAGGACAGCTAAGGGAATTTAATTATCATGTTAACACATTGCAGGAATTAAAACAACATCTACACGGCACAGACCAGAAGCATGGCCTTCCATTCATTAGAAACCATCTTAGTTCAATGTCCTGTAAACTAGGAATTATCACTGTTTCCATTGCTTTGGGTTTTCAAGAGAAATTGGAGGAGCACAGGAGTCCAAAGCAAGGAGGTAAATTATTCCCTAAAACCCTTTGTGAACTCGTGTACTGAAAAACAAGAAATCTCTTTCATGTTCAAGGAAGCAAAATAATACTAAACCTTGAAAGTAACCGTGATGGCTTAAAGTTCCAAGTACATTGCATCAGATAATTCTGGCCTAGGATCTCTTAATCTAAATTCAAAATTCAACAGACACAAAGTACATAACCACTTTAGGAAAGGCTGTTTCAAAACACATTGGCTTTTTATTAGCCTATTATATAAAAATTATGGTAATTTCTTAATAAAGTTATGGAAACAGACCACATTATTAATTGTACTGCAAATAGAATATTTCATTAAAGATGCATTATGTTGATAGAATTTAGCATCTGGTACTCTGGCTTGGCAGACTGTGTAGGGGAACGGGAAAATAAACAGTCACTAGAAATGCCCTCTTGTACCCCAGTCCTTAGGAGAATCAGCTTTTCTCGCAAAACATTTTAATGCTATTTTACTTGGTTGAAAAATATCTAAAAGGCGTATTCAACCCACAGCCCATGCACTGGACATGGCTGGACAAGGAAAAGAAAAGAAAAGAAAAGAAAAGAAAAGAAAAGAAAAGAAAAGAAAAGAAAAGAAAAGAAAAGAAAAGAAAAGAAAAGAAAAGAAAAACACTGAAAAGGAAGTTTTATAATTTATATCCATGAATGATACTGGGTATTCTTATACAGTGCAATATAGTTCCTCGTCACTCGATGCCACTGGGTAGACGTGACAGACAGGACAAGGGGAGAAACTCGGAAGAAAATTCCACACACCATGTCCAGCAGGCCCATTTCCCTTACAAGTGCTTTCCTAACGGATTTATTAGTGAAATGGATAAGGCTTGGTGGACACCCAACCATTTCTAACTTTCCAAACAGACATTCTAATGACTTTTATTAGTTCAGGCAAGTTGTCTTCGATATACTTCACCAAGTTTCCCAGTGCCTTTTTTAATGTCGGTGAAACATAGTCAATATGAACTAATGAGACCTATTTAGCAGTGATTCATAATTTACTGCTCTCATACTGTTCCCTGCAGGGCTTTTCTTTTCTCCCACTAAACCATAATCATACCTCATTACCATTGCTTCCTGACTACTTTTTGGTTTAAATTTTGTTGCTGGCATTTAGTTAAGAAAAAGACACTTCCATGATATGTATAGAACCTTTCCTTCTTAAAAATACCAAATCAAAGTGTCTCCAAATTAGCAACACTGCAGGCAATTTATATGAAGACAGTTCATCTCAACAACAACAATAAAATGCCAAGGGGGGCCATCTTCTCCCTCGGTTTAAAGGTTATTGCATGTTGCCAGTAAATCTGTAACAAACCTGCATACACCCATGTCTTTAGGGCAGCAATTACCTCATTTCGCCTGAAGTAGAATGCAAAAGGTCTTTACATTTCATCTTACCCCAAAGGGATCTTCTCTAAAATAACTGCAATCGTTTATTACAAAATGCACTCACAGACTACACACTACCGTAGCACCTTGAAGTGAAAAGGTACAACAGGATTATCGAAAAATACTGCTTGCTATACAGATTTAGATAGATACATAGATGTGCGTGTTTACATAAATTTTATACATATTTAATAAAACACAGAAACCATCTTGGCAATTCAGATACAAAACAAGTACATTTACATGTTTTCTATATTTTCTCCATGAAATACCCATAGAAACATAGTTTGACACTTAGTGGGCTTTCAGTTTTAAATGGTTTTGACATTTCAACTTCAGAATTTTAAAACCTGGTTATGTAGCCTAGGGGCAAAAGCGATTTGTATATCTCAACTCTCAGACTAAAAGAACCCCGAGTCCCAAGTGTGGGTCCATGCAGTTAGAGAAGGGGACATTTCTCTTTGTACCCTCCCTTCCTCACTGGGGGGCAAGCTGTCAGAGTGGTGGAGAAACCATCACCACTCTATTCCCCAAGACAGCATTTCGCAGTCAAGGGAATAATACAGGCTCAGAAGTCAGCTTTTAAAATGAGGAGAGGAAGAAAAAGAAGAAAATAACTTGACATACCCCAAAATAAAATGCTTAGGCTCAGGTGTGGGAGAATGTAAATGGAGGAGGGTTAAGACTGCATTTCCAAAAGTGTGAGTACTTATTACAAAAACCAGGCCTTCAGTGGCTAAACCTGGGAATAGGGGTACAAAGAGGCTGAGGTATGAGGAGGATACTTCAAGCTCGGGAGTTCTGAGTTCAGCTTGGGCAACACAAGGAGATCCTGTCTTGCAAAAAAGAAAAAGCAAAAAAAGTAATGACTACAACATGCAGTAAGTTTAACATGTTATTCTACCCTTTCGAGGGCTCTGAGTTCTCTAAATGAATCACTGATTCTCTGCAGAACTATAAAATTGTTAAATTATACTATGCAATGTTACTTATTCACTTGGCCTTTTAAATTACCAGATGAAACGCAAGTTCCTGAAAGACCATAAAACTTCATGTTTATTTGTCAGCTCTCGGGGAAACATGATTTTTGAAATTAAAAATAAAAATAAAGAAAAATCTTTACACTCATCAAGAAGGGATGCTTCATTTCAATTCTATTAACTACTCCTGTCCAAGTTTTAAGAAGTTATCATTTACATGCGTGTAGTTTGTCAGTGAACCAGGAGCTCTTTCTGTAAGAGAAACTGAGGCTACCTTCATCAGTTCTAATGTTAAAAAGAGGTTGGCTGAAAACGTCTAGGGCCAAGAAATAAAGTGGTACGGAAAGTATTGAAAATCTGGGCCCAACTATAGAAAAATGCAAGGAAAAATAAGTGACGGAACAGGATGCAGAAATGAATAATTCAGCCATAAGATGAGGGATGTGCCACGCCAATAAACAAGAGGCGTGCTTTAAATAGAAAATGTCCCCTGATTGTTTTAAATCATGACCAGACTTCCCCCCCACACAAACACACACTGAAACCAAAATTTACAAGAACAAAATCCAGACTTGTTTTTCTAAGCTAAAACTGGCTTACATTTTAAAGGAAAAAAAACCCTCTCATTTAATTTTTTTCCTCTTATCAGAGAACCTCTTTGTCAGTTTTAAAGGCAGATTAATCACTTTCGCAACCTACGGAAAAAGTTTTCTGGAAAGCATAACAGCCTGCGAGTGTCAATGACAGTGTTACTTTTCCTGTAGCTCCACCGCCTACAAATTCGCTCTCATCCGTGACTCAGCGTGAGGTAGAAGGAGCTAATGAAAAGGGCCGTATTTCCTTTTAAAAATTGTGAACTTTCTTTCAACAGGCAGAACTGTTAAAAAAAAAAAATCCTGCAAAAGCTTGAGAAAAAAGTGAAGCGGCTCTCCATGAATATTCATGATTAATAATATACCTTGAAATTTCTTCCTGAGCAATTCTAATAATAGGATTGTTGTTCTTCCCCGCCCAAGGCGTAACAGTGCAATCAATTGGGGATTAATACACACTCTTTCTAATCCATTATAGGTATTATCAGGAAGTGGAGAGAAAGATAGCTTTGTTGAAACCAAAATTTCAAGAGGAAAGATAGGAGACATGGGACTTTGTGGAAAAGAGAAGGAACGTGTGCTGGGACTTTCCCTGCTTATAAAAGACCACTTGATTTGGTTGTTTGAAGAGCTCTCTCTTGAAGACTGCATGTGTGCAGTGTAAATATTCCTTAAATAGCGTCCTTTGCTGGACACTGAGCACTAGGCAGCAGGCACTGGAAGCTTCAGCAGATGGTCAAGGTCAATGGTCAATGTCCTCCTAGAAGTTACAGTGAGAGGTCATTTGGGAGACGCAGTCAGTAAACGAGGGAGCAAGTACAGTGTAGGAAGCATGACGAGTAGGAAGTTCTAGGAGAAAGGCACAGGACAACGCAGCGAGGACACCTGAAGTAAGAAAGACCGGAAGAGGTCGCTGAAAATTCTTAGACCGTATGTGTGTTGAGACAGGGTCATACAGGGCTGGGGCATAAGCACCAGGCAGAAAGAATTTTACATGACTGTCCAGCAGCAGCGTGGAGAGCAGGAGGAAGAGAAGTAGCCAGAGGCACATGTCAAAGGGAAACCCACTGTGACTACTCCCTTTCTCATATGGTACTTACAAGACAAAACAAACTCGAGGTTACTTGTTCAAGCTCACGGAGCACGCAAGTAGACGTCAAATTCACTGTCTGTTTAATTTGAGGCTCTTCTCTTTTCTTTCTTGTTTCTTTCCTCTTTCCTTTCTATCTTCTTTCCTACTTTTCTCCTTTCCTCCCTTCTCTGTTTCTTCTCTTACTCCTTGCTCTCTCTTTTCTTTCTTTTCTCTTTTTTCTTTCTCCTTTTTTCCTTCCTTCTTTCCTTCCTTCCTTTCTTCCTTCCTTCTTTCCTTCCTTCCTGTCTGCCTTCCTTCCTTCCTTCCTTCCTGTCTTCCTTCCATCCTTTTTTCCTGTCTGTTTTCTTCTTCTTTCTTTCTGCTTCCTTGCTTTCTTTCTTCCTCTTGCTTTCTTTCTTTCTTTCTTCACTTCCCTTCCCTCCCCTCTCCTTGTTATTTTGAGACAGGTCTCACCACTTTGGTTTGTATCTAGATGTCTCACGTGCTCATACCCGGGGTTTTGGGGAGGAGATTGAAACATGGGTGCATAGTTCTCATCTGAGGATCACCAATGAGTTGATGGCTAAATGTGACATTGGGAGGTGAATCCTGGTGAGAGAAGGGGGGTGACCGGGCTTGTGACCTGGAAGGGTCCGTCTCCTTCCCTCTTCTCTAATCTCTCTCTGTGCTTCCACAAACTATGGAAAACTGTTTCTCTTCTCCCAGGTCCCTCTGCCATGCTGCCTACCTTGCAGCCAGCTGATGAGGGGTGAAAACTCTACAAACTGTGAGTCAAAACAAATCTTTCCTCCTTTAATTTTTGGTTGCCAAGTAATATGTCCCAGCAAGAAGTAAAGTAACTAAGATACTCATTAAATTGCTAGGTTCAAACTTTTGATCTGTCTGCCTCAGTCTCCCAAAATGTTGAGCTCCTGGCCTGTTTTCTTGATATCTGTGTTATACTGCCTGGCTAAGGAAATAGGGTGTTACAAGTAATTCAGCCAGATTTCCTATTTTGGCCCAGCCTGGAGGACAGGGTGGGGGTGAATGAGTGGCTACAAGAATCTGGTTGCAGGAATTTTACCCATGATTCATAGGTGTTGATGATCTGAAATTGCTGACCAGCAGTGAGGCTGGAGAGAAAGAGGAAGATTTGTAAAACATGGAGGAGGAAATATTGAAGGTGAAGAATAGGAGCTTCTGTAAATAATATCCATACTTAGAGCTTTAGAAACCAGTTATACAGGGAGCCATTTAATTCAATCATATACGAACCAGAATTCTTTCTGGTGAGGCACCTGGCGAATTGTTCTTGAACATAATGAGGCTGAGGTTTCCATGATAAATCCAAATGTCCCTGGCAATAAGCAGTTAAAAAAACATCTGGATCTGAAGTGCAAGAAAGTGGAGGGGAACAGATTTATATAAATAACTCTACAGTACTGGTAGTCAGGCCACAGCAGTGCAAGAGTCTCCAAACCAAATGTGGGAAGTAGAATAACAACAGGCCCTAGGAAAAGCACCCCTCCACATACACCCTTACAGCCACAGAAAAAACAGCATTTAAGGAGAGGCAGAAGAGGAGCTAAGGCGATCCCTAAAGTGGAATTATTCGGAAAGGTGGGCAGAAAACCAAGAGTGTGGTATGCGGTAAGCTTGAATGGTTGGCTGGATGGCTGGAGCCAGGCACAGGTTTACAGAGGTGCAGGTTTGTAAAGCAAAGCTCGGGAAAAGGTATACTGAAAGAAGGAATGAAAGAGAGAAAGAAAGAGAGAAAGAGAGAGAGGAAAGAAAGAAAGAAAGAAAGAAAGAGAGAGAGAGAGAGAGAGAGAGAGAGAGAGAAAGAAAGAAAGAAAGAAAGAAAGAAAGAAAGAAAGAAAGAAAGAAAAAAGAAAGAAAAGAGTGTTTTGAACAGTGGAATCTCAGATGCCAAACTGAATATGAAAAGAAACAGAGACAAGGACTGAGGGGGAGAAAGAAACGAAAGAAGGAAGTGCAGTCACCAAGAGCACTGTAGGAGGCATGTGCATGAGACAGAGCTGGAAAAAATATAGGGTGGCTTGGGGTGGACTAATTTTACGATTAAGAAATCACAATGTAACCGAGCTGTAACAATATCCTGACAGCAGACACTGCCACTGAAGAGAAATGAGAGGAAGAGAGATGGAGAGGCCACTGAAAAGCACCAACATCTCCCACCAAGACTCAGACTGGAGACAAGACAGGACAGAGGGAGCCATTTGCTCTGTGGTCAGTAAATGAAGGCCAGAACCAAAAGATGAAATGATAACAGCAGTGTCCTCAGGTGCCTCTGGCCTCAAAGCAGCTTGGAAGTCATAGGAAGGAAATATTTCATAAACAGTGTTTGTCTCCCCAAAGCAGGTGGGCAAAACCTTTCATGTCCCAGCATCCCTGGTATAGGGCTCTTTTGTCCCTGTAATTAAACACTCATTTAGATGTGGCTGTAGAGACATTTAGCAGATGTGAATAAAGTCTGAATTTAATCAGGCAACTTTAAGCAGGCAAGATTATTCCACATAACCTGGGTGGGCCTGAGTTCATCAGAGGAAAGGCCTTCAGAGCAAAGTTGAAGATGTTTTAAGGAGGAAGAAACCTGGCTTGTGGACATCAGGCTCAGCCCACTCCCTAACCTTCCAGCCTCCCCTGCTGACCAGTCTGCTCCACTTCTGTCAGTCACCACTAGTAACACCCTCATTCATGCAAGCGACTTCTCCACAGTGAATCTGCCATCTTCTGATGGTTCTAATTTCTTTTGCATTACCTTCTGGAAGCATCAACAAACAGACTGATCTTTGACATCAGGTAGGATGTAGACTACACACGCTGACGCTGTTGTAATATAAATCTGTGTAGATCAGTCTTGCTGTGTCATGGATCCAGTCTCCACGAAACTGTAAGGGTGCTTCTGGAAAAACACGATTCCTGCTGACAGCGAGAACACAGGCAATAGATCTCCATGGGCCTGACAGCAAGTCAAGGGTTGCCTGAATACCAACAAAACTCCCAGCCATCCCACAAAGAGAGGTTTGCACAATCACACAACCAAGAAACCGTTCAAAAAAGATTATAGAGACAATGAAGTCATGAAAGGCAGGAAGACCATCTTGTTCCTATTTTTAAAAATTGGGAAACAAAATATGTATTAAGAAATATAACTTTAATAGCATCATCCTTAAGGAAGTGTGACAAGATGGTGCCTGTTATCTTTTGGAAAAGTTGCTCTTGGTACTTTGTCACCTCCACTGTTGCCCAATATCACTGTGGTTCATATGCACCAGGATTTAAAGCTGAGCTCTTAACTTACAGAGGTTCTTTAAAATATAATGGGATTTAGAATGATAAGTTAGATCTCTACTGACTGAGAGAACTATTGATTTTTTGATGTGAATGCTTATATTGCTTTCTAATTTTAGTTTAGTTTTCTCTGAACATGGAGATACGATGAACATGGACAATGTTCCTACATTCAAAAGATTGAAAGCTCAACACATGAAGAAAAAGTCATAGCGATCAACTGGGACTAGGTATAGAATGCAGGTTTCCTATCCTTTTCCCAGTGTTCCTGACACTACACACACAGCTGGGTAAAAAGGCTTGAAGATTCATCCACACCCACCTCCATCTTCCCTGCTTTCTCCACCCAGAGCAAAAGGCCAGCAGATGCTTTTGGCAGGATTCAGAGATTGCTTTGGCAACTCTAGACACTTTCCTGGAATCCATGTGCAAATGCTGGTCAGCAAGGCCTACTTCTTTCCCTTTCTGGTATTACTCACTCGGTAAAGGTTAAGTATATATGAATTATCATAAGTTTATTTTTATTCTCCCACCACCCCCTGTTTTGGTAAGTGATCGCTGACTACCAGGCACAGGAAATACATCTCACTGAATGATTTTCTAAAATCATAACTCCATCTGGGCTGGAACTAAGACAGCCTTCGGGATGATTGTTTATAATATTAATATTGGTTACACTGAGCCATTGAAAAGATGCTCAAAGCAGGGACAGGGGCTCCACCTTTTCTGGGAAGTACTTCCAAAGTGGAACCTTGGTTCTGCTAGGAACCAGGGTGCTGGATGCAGTAGCAAGACAGGCAGCTGGTGATCACGTCTTGACTCCGGGCTCCATGGAGAGAGGGCCAGAGAGCGAACTTGCTCAGAACCAAAAGCAGAAGTCATAGCTACCACATACTGAATGTGGTCTCTGCACTTGGACAAATCAAATAGAAAATCAGGAAATGTAAATAATAATAATAATAATAATAGTAAAGTGAGAGAGTGAGCTACTAAAGGTAGTCCTCTTAAAGTAAGAAACATTTCCACTTCAATAATTCCTAATTAAAAAAAAAAAAAAAACTTTCTCTCTGTCCTCTGAATAAACTTATTTAACCAAGCTCCTGGCTCTCAAGAAGTCCAATCAGTCATTCAAGCAATCAACCAATTTCCCAAACAGGTTGAAAGTAAAAAAGAAGCCAAAGAAGGGAAGAAAAGGAGAGTAAAAAGGTAGAGGGGAAGGGAAGGAGAGATAGCAGAAGCACCACCTTCATGCAACTTCCAAATGGGTTACCACAACTGCTCAACTTGTGTTTCAAGTGTTTAGCTCTCTTTCATCAGGGCAGTGGACAAGAAGGGGTCACTCTATGCATTAAAGATTGAAACTATTGTTAAAAAGCCATGGGTGTCAATGTTTTGAGAGAGCTTTGAGTACTGTGTCAGGGATCTATGGATGTAAGGAGAAGCCACTTCCTTTAAAACGTTACCTTTCTACCACACTACATTTAAGATCTAGGTTTTACAGTCATTCCTGAAAGTATAGGATCAGAGAAAGAACATGAACAATTTCCCATCTATTCATTCTAGCTATTTATTAATTATTTATTGTTAGAGCCTGGTTTACTTTGTCAAATATACTGTAAGGGTGTGGTTAAACATGCATAACCACACGAACTCATCAAAAAGTGCATGCTACAGTTTGGATCTGGGCTTGTCTGTTAAAGACATGTTAAAGGCTCGGTCCCTAGCGTGGCACTCTTGGGAGTTGGTGGACCTTTTCAGAGGTAGGGCTGAGTAGGAGGAGGTCACCTCACCAGGGTTTGACCTTGAAAGAAGCCCTGGGACCTTGAGACTTTCCTGTGTCTTTCACTTCCCTCTGGTCCATGCTTCCAGATATTGGCTTCCTCATCACAGGCCAAAGAGACAAGATTGACCAGCCATGGACGGAACTGCCAGAACTGTGGGCCAAAGGCAAACCTTCCTCCTTATATATAAGCTGATTATCTCAGCTTCTGGGCACAGGTATGGAAAGCTGATGAGTAATACATATTATGGATAAATTTATGAAAATATTTATATGAATTATATTTATGAAAAAGAGAAAAAGTAGGTACATATTAGAAACCTAGAAGATATATAAATAAGCCTGTCTCCCCAAATCTCAACAATAACTACTATCAGTGTATATTTCCATTCTCATTTTCATTGTCATGTGGTTTTTTTTCTTTTTTTCCTTTTGATATTGGAGATTAAATCCACAGCCTTCATCCTAAGCTACATCTGTAGTCCTTTTTATTTTTTATCTTGAGGTAGGATCTTGCTAAGTCACAAAATTACCCAGGCTGGACTTGAACTTATAGTCACCCTTCCTCAACCTGCTAGGATGCTGGAAATACAATTGTGAGCCATCATACCTAGTTTCTCGCTAGATTTTTAAAAAATTATGCATAGGTATGAAAATTATGCATATGAATGAAAATATGTATATTAGGATATATAATGAATTGATACACATATATTTACATTTTAAAAATAAGTATAGAAGAAACAAGGGTGTTACTTCTCATTTCACTTAGGAGAAAATGAGATGAAGATTACAAGTTTTAAATTCAAGACCCTACAATTATATATAAGGAATAGCAGATATGCCTAGGTGGTCAGAAGAATAAGATGACTGTCTTACAAGAGATTACCTCTGTAGCTTACCCACCCTTCACAACTCAGCATTATAGTTAATATTATTATTGTTTCACTTTCTGCAAGGGCAACAGGCGGTTGCAAGATGAGTACTCAGTTTAAATTCTCCAACCCCCCAAGTGGTGTGAGCAGAATTTAAATGAATACCTTATATATTCATTCAGGGTGAGACCAGTGCCAGAACTGAACTTGGGCCTCTACTGAGCTATACGGCAGCCTCTGACTATCTCGACCGGAATTAGTTCACAGGTATAAAGTTAGCAGCAAATGTGTCATGCTGTCTGAGGATGTGCAGTTCTCCTCAGCATTTTAAACCACTGCTTCTGGAAATCTGCTCGGTGTTCCCAAAAGCAGTCTTGGAACCATCACCCACCAGGACAGAGCAAGAGAGGCTTCCCTCATTCCTATCATTCGACACAAGACATGTCTACAGGACAACAGTACAGGCTTTTCTGCAGGACAACAATAATTCTGATATGGTCAAACTTCCAGAATTCAGATTCAGTGTATTTAAAACTGAATACTGTGTTCTGAGATGCAGAAGTCAGACTCTGCGATGAGCCACTGTACTATGAAGTGATTGATGGTCACGGAACCGCGTGAGCAATCCCTTCCCAAGGGCCCCTCTCATCTCTCGGTACCCAGCAAACCAGCAAGTGTTTTTTCCCAGCTTTACCTTTACCTTTACCTCTATTACTAAATGGACAATCACGAAGTGAATGACAGTAAATGAGGTGAAGGGTGATGTGCGACACATAGTATGTGTCACAGCAAAGGAACTACTTCAACAACTAACCAGACTAAAATTTGCCCTCTCGGGAGTGAGTCAACAACCCACTCACACTATTCTGTCTCTAGGGCTGGTCCAACAGGCTAAGCACTGGCTATATTAGTTACCTGAATTATATTCAACTTCTGTATGTTTCAGGAAAACTCATCCATCAGTTTGAACCAAATCAAATTCCCTGCCCTTTCAAAGTGTATGAAGGACCAACCTCTATCAAAGAGCTACGACCTTTCCCAAATCAAGTATAGATTTAAATCAATAGCCTGAAGTAAAACAAGAACCATCAAAATAGCGTGAGCCTCTTGTTGAAGTAGGGGCCTAAGTCAGCAGCTGTTTGTGCTGCGGGTAGAGACATTCCGAGGACAGATAGAGCTCAGTCTGGTTTCTTTCCATGGCCTTTGCTGACAACTCATGGGATTGAACTGATGGCCCAGTCTACCCCCCAAATCTGGTCAATCAGAAAAAGAGGCATTTTGGGGGGTGGGGAGTTGATGGAATAGACGAGAATTGATCCCCAAAACAAAAACAACTGCTCAACTGTTTTAAGGCAAAAACGACTTGTGGGAACCCATTTCTCAGCATTGCTCAATCAAGAAGTCCACGTCATCAGCAACACTAATTTAATAAAAGCCCAGCAATGGTGCTATAATTAGATTGCCATTCCAGCTAGTGGGTTTCCAGGGTAACCATGCTATTACCACAGATGAAATCCACCTAGCAGCAGAAAGACTGAGGGCTTGGGAAGCGCTGGCACCAAACAGGAGGTCAGGAGTTTGGTCTGAAGAGAGCTATTCTGACAGCATATTAGTTACTGTGGACAGGATTCAAAATCCCAGCCCTGCCATGCACTAGCTCTGTGATTTGAGGAAGACATTTAACTTTCCCAGGCCTTGACTCTTCTCCTCTCAGAGGCACAGAACATGGTACCTGTCTTGCCAGGTTGTTCTGAGAATAAATCAGAGAACTGAAAACAGTCATGGATCTATTTTATTTATTTATTTTTTAATGAGTCCATTTTAAACCCTGACTACATGTTAGGGTTACACGACTCACATGTTAAAAACAACAACAACAACAACAATGAAGCCCAACTATGACAGATGTCTTGAAGGATAGATACTAGAAAAATCAGCTTCATTTAAAAAAAAATTATAATCTGGATGGGAAAGCAACATGCACACCTCTAAAAGGAGCCTAAAACGGTTTAGACAAAGCAATGTTGTCTTACAGTGGTGCTTCTGTTCATTTCCGTCTCCATGGTCCTGATTTCTGGGAATACTCAGCCCTGTCGAAAGCACTTCAGCAAGACTTAATTGAAGAGGGCCACAGCTTTTCAGGCCACAAATTAAGGCTGCGGAAAGGTCCTTGTGTAGAGTGTGACATCTAATTGGAATGTTTCATCGTCGTAAACACAGCAGACCCATTTAAGCACGCTTCTGCCTGGGGGGAAAAGATTCATCTGCCATGAAAGTAGCCACTATGAAGAGGGGAATTTTCCTTATGAATCAAAAGAGGAGGAGGGAAAATAAATATGCTTTAAAAAAGATTATTTGGCTTTAGGGTATGTCTGTTACAAGGTGGGGTATGTTTCTGTGCTGGCTGTTGCTACCAGAAAAGGTACCTGGATTTGAAGAAATACCATCTTCAGTTTTTAACTTTTCATGCTCAACACGACTTACCCTCTTACCCCCACTGCCTGGAATTAAGCTGCCCAAGTTAAAAAAAGAGAACAATATGTACCTGAGCTCATACTCGCAAATCAACTTGCGGGCAACCAACAGCAAAGCAGAGAACAAGATAAAGTTTGAGAGCAAAAGGCACATTAAAAAAAAAAAAAAAGTTTCTGCGGTCCTAAGATTAAATGCTGAGGCAGGAAGAGATACTATTCTTGAACCAAGTGAGAAAAGATGGTGAAGTGCGATATTAAAATGCAGCACACTGGAATAAGTTTGCCTCTATAAAAACTGTTATGTTCTGTATGTGATTTAAATTAATGCCTGTATTTGTGGAAGATAAAATTAAAATGAAGATAAACGTCGCCAGCATATAGTGTGTTCTCCGGAGCAATAAATAAGGCAGTGAAAGGTATTTTACATTTCAGTCACATCTATCCAAACAGGGAGTTCAAAGCACTTGAGGAACGTTTGTTAATTAAATGCTAAAATAGATTTCTGAGGAACCCAGACGGTTATTATATGCCTCTGTTAAAAAGAGACAGGGGGGCTGAGTGACCTAGGGTCCCACATGTGCTGTGGGAGGGGACTTCAGGGGCTGAAGGCCAGGCTCTCTCTCCAGCTCAGCTCTTCTCTTCCTGGCAGGAGGCCCTCCAGAAACCTCTCCTGAACCGCCCTACAGCAGAGCTCGCATGTCTGTTTATCAGCTACCTCAACAGCAGGCAAGGCTGTAGTTTTAGCTGGGAAAACAGGCAGTAATTTTGATACACATTAAGAATAAATTTCTTCTTTCTCTTCCTATATCGCAAAAATGTGCCATGAAAGACTGAATCATTCTACCTCAAGTAGAAAATCTGCCTAAAATATCTATTAGTGTCACCCCTTTTCCCGCTTAGAACTCTTCAATCCTATCTTCCATACATCCCTTCTAATCCTCCTGAGAAGAACGATATCAACTGATCACCAGCTTGCTTTTCTCTTAATCCAGTATAGCACAGACTGAAGGAATATAGTCTGTTCAAAGCTCTGCTTGACCAAAAAAAAAAAAGAAAGAAAAATTAAAAAAATAAACTCCCCAAACAAAATCATGCAAGGTGTGTTTGCAAAATCAAATTGTGTATTGATAATTGATACTAATAGTCACTATATTCTTCCACTTTTATAGAGGTTAGACACTTTCCAAAATGTAAAGTTTAAGTCAAAGTGAGGAATATCCGGGGTTACACTTCCAGCCCCATTAACTGAGACAATACTCTCTACTCACATGCCAGGTAAGGCTTTCCTGGCCACGATTTTGGAGACAAGGTAAGAGCAGTCAATTTTGTCCAAGTCATTTTAGGTTGATCCAGAAAGAATCACAGGAAGTCTCAGGCATCGCCTAACCCAGTCTCTTGTTTTTCCACAACAGAATTCCCAAGTATACTGCTTTCTTCCTTTGACAGTTTTTTTAAAAAATGCCTTACAGGGGATGGGAATTAGATAGAGCATCACCTAACATAAGTACAGCTTCAATTTGCAGAATTGAGTTCAACTCCCTCCCAAGTATTTAAAAAAAAAAAAAAAAAAAAAAAAGAATCACTCCAATCCCTTAGAGTTTGTATTACACATCAAGAAAACAAAAACAAAGTACCTGTCCCACATATTTTATGTAGGTCAGCCTATCTCTTTAGGCCTTGTTTTCTCACTGATATAATCAAGATTATAATAACATCTTCGAAAGGACTAAAGGACTCTGTCTATAACACAAATCACAGTATTGCCTGGCAGGTAAGAAGTACTCCATGACTGCTAACATGATTAGTATTATTGCAGACTCTCTGGTCATTGTTGATTCTCTTCTCCTAGGTCTCCACACTCTGCTTTCCAGCACCTCTGTGGCTAGGGGGAGCCATGAGATGTTTAATGAGCTCTGAGCAGAAGCCACAAGTGTTGTCCAGGCCATGAAAAATAATTCTTAAGTATTCCTTTCCTCCGAGGTGGAGATCAGCAGTGTTTATGATGGTGCCTATTATATAGACTTCCAGAGCTATGTATGATACCAAGCATAAACTCTTACTCTAAGTACTGAGGGTTGCAGAGTATTCATTACTGAAGTATTTCCTGGACGCTGCTGAGTGATATTCCTGAAGCATTCTGACTGATACTTTCTACACAGCTTACAACAAACTTCCCCTTCTATCATTCAGTTAAAGTGTACAATCCAGAGAAAAGGGAGGGTGTATGTAATTAGCAGACATGAGTTTCCATCACACTGATGCACTGATGCAGTTATCCAGCTCAGTTCCTCAGACTTTAGTAAATTCTAAAATATTTCTTCAGTGCACTCAGATTCAGAGACCTTAGGGTCCCTTAACTCTGAAAAACAATTACTAACATTTACCTTCACCCAAATATTAATGATAAATCTAACATTTTCTGAGTACTTAATACAAGATTCCATCAAATTAAAGATGCCACAGATTGTAAAATGGACCATTAGCTATATACCACTGAAAACACAGATTACTGAAGTTTAAACTATACATAGTGCTTTTTAATTAAAATTGCTCTTATATACTGTTGAAATTAATGACAAAATGTATACACAGTGTTTTTATTAAGATATATCACCCTTTTGCAGATATAAAAAATATGTAAGTGAGATAACTAAAATATTCCTATCATTCTTAAAAGTATCTTCCCATTTGTAATTGAGCTCTGTGGGTCAATTTTCAATTTAAAAAAATCAAGAGAGCTCCCTATTTTTCCCCACAGGCCTTTACACTGAGCCAGCAAGAAAAGTGTCAAAATTGGGGTCTATTATTGTCACCAGGATTTCCTTCCATGCCACCAATTCTCAGAGTTTCCCCAAACCTCACCAAAGTGTTATGAACACATACAGACAACGACAACCACATGGTGATGGCCACCTGACTCACAGTGATTAGTCAGAAATGTGAACTATGTGAAGAGATATGGGTTCTAGAATTGCTGTCATGTAAGTACGTGAGAGAGATAGTGCTTTACTGATCTTGTGATCCTCACAACCGCGAGAGGCAGGCACTGTGTTCCCACTGTCAGTAGGCTTATGACTGAAGTCAGGAACTGAAGCAATGGAGAGATTAAGATGTGCACTGTATGTTACACAGCTAGGAAATAGAAGACACAGCACATCCCATCTATGGAGTGAGACATGAGTGAGTAACTGCCCAAAGCAACTACGTGGCAGGGCTTCTTAGAAAAGAAATTAGCTAGACTTGCTCTTTTAGGGGGCAGTGGGACACAATTAAAACTCTGAGGAAAGTAAGCTCTTAAGACTTAATGTTTAGACATTGAGATGTTTATTGTGTTAAAAACAAACCAAAGAGAAACTGACCTCCAAATTACTGCCAGCATATTGTTTAAGTAATTACTGCCACTTTATTTGTTTAGATATGCAAACAAGATAGCAGACTTTGGGTTCCATTTTTTTGGTGATCCTGGAAATACGTATTGGAAAGACCTGCATACAGTCCTATTTTACGAAAATACTAGGGGTACACACACAGTGGATACTGACCTGTAACATCTATGCCTACAAGTGTGAGACGGATCTTAAAACATATTCCCATTGCTTTGTTTTACATATTGGTGGCTGTGTTTATACATGGGTATTAGCTTTGTAAAGGCAAAGAAATCCCCACTATTAAACATCTGAAGGCCAAAGTGTGCTTGATTTTCATGGAGCATAAAATTAGACTTAATCTGTGCCCAGAGGGAAAAATCTTACTGAACAAGTATAATGATTTTTTTTTAAGCAGTTCTTTATCTCTTTTCCTTTTAAAAGGACAGTTAGCACAACTGAACAATTACTTAGGAGGTACAATACAAAGCAGGGAGTGGAGCTCTTTATTCACTTATCAAATGAGTATAATAATTTGCTATAATTCTCTCTCCTGATTACATACAGTAGCTATTCCATTCTCTAAATAATATCTTATACTTTTTTTTAAAGACTTGGTTAAATTGCTTAGGAGGAGAATATTAGGCTCAGTTTCTTTGAAGGGTAATATAGTGGGAGTTACTGTATAATTATCTCTACCAGGCTTTCACCCACTATACAATGGCGTCTACTCTATCTATTGCTTTCCTGTTGAGAAGTCGAGCTAATCCTACTAACTAGCACACAGGAAAATGAGGAAGGCAGATTTTATTTTTAACTTGGGGCTGAGGATAAGAGAAAGAAATACTAGGACTGATTGAGTGTTGCATTTGCAATTTTTATTTTAAAGAGCTTCAGATATGTGGGTGACCAAATAGGTACAGCAATTCCAGCATTACAGTGTCTTGCATAGCAGTGTCCTCTCTGAAACTCTTTGCCTGAGACCAACTGACCTTTAATCCATTCCACAGCAGAGTTACTTAACACTTGGCAAATTCAATTCTATTCTGGATGGCGGGGTGGGCTTTATTTTATTTTAAATTGATGTGTATTGTAAAAATGCCAAGAATTTCATGTGTTTCATATATATTAAATTTTTAAAAATCTATCACTTCCAGTAGAAAGAAGTTAAACAGAAACCCTTTAACAAATATACCAGGATGTCCAGGGATATTTTCTTCTCTAAGGCTCCAATTATCAGCCAGGCATAGGAGTACATGCCTGAAACCCCAGAACTCAGTAGGCTGAGGCAGGAGGATTGCAGAGAGTTTGAAGATAGTCTGGACTACATAGTGAGTTCATGGTCAACCTGAACTACATAGCAAGTCCCTGTCTCAGGAAAAAAAAAAAAAGTATAATGTGTCTCTGCTGCTCCTTCAAGATAGGCATAGAACAATGATGGGCCTGAACAAAGTTGCTCATGTGCATGCGACCAATGACTGATGCAGAGTGTGGAACTTTTACCCTTCTTTACCCCAAATTATGAACAGAGAAAACTATTTTCATGCAGAAGTTACAAGTTAAAAGTTCCAACAAACTAGGTTATATTCCTAAATTAACGAGGCTATCAGTTTGCTGTTACTTAAAAACAAATTAGCCGTAGCCAAGTCGGCATTCATTTCAAAACTGCCACTAAAGGTAAGTCAGAGGAACCTAGTATTGGCTTGAGAATGGGGAATGAATATAAACAGAAACGTGAGTTCTCGCTGTTTTACATAGACTGTGGTAATGATTACACAACTCCATAAAGACACTACAATCAGTGAACTGCAGAGAAAACTGCGACCTTTGGAATTTACAATGATGCCTCGAATTGTTAATTTACATATTTAGGCTTCAGAGCCAGACTGACTTGGCTCAAAGACCAGCTCTGCAGTTACTACCTCAGTGGCCTCTACCTCTCTGGGTCTTCATTTGTCTGCTCAGAAAATGAAAGCCTGCTGGGAGGGGTTATTGTGAGAATGGAATGAATTAACATAAGGAAATGACACAGTAAGTTTCTAGTAAATACATGATTTAAAATTCATATCTTATAAATTATAATGTCTTAATACTATAAATAATTTGTGATGGCTGCAAAAAGGGACATTGAGAAAATTCCTCCTAAAATCCTAGTTGAGTAAGTACTATCCTATACAGTATAGGTCCACACTTAGGGTTCTCATGAACACTTCTCCACTTCAAGTGTATCTACTTATCTTCCTAAAGCTATCCTTCAAATCTCTTCTCACAAACCTTCAAATCTCCTGTCTTCTTCCAGCCTCCTTCCCCATCTGCCCCCAGACACCTGTAGAACAAGGTACACAATATACAAAATCACCGCCTTGCCATGAATCCATTTGTACATTTCCCTTCCCTCGCCATTACCAATGTATTCTTTGAGCTATATTCTTCCTCTAGCATACTTACTCCATTCTCCAAGTACTTTGAATTTCTTATCCAGTTGAAAAAAATATTCTTTCACACATCTTACTCTTACAAGTGCAGTCTCTTCTGCCTGGACTAATGTGGAACCAATTGTTACCTATGTTTCATGTCACATCCTCCACTTGCCTAATCCTTCTTTGTGACCTCACAGGAAGACACAGACGTCTCTCCCGAATCACACTGAGGCAGACTACCCTTTGGGCTCGGTAACAAATATACTTTCTGCACTTTGTCACATTGGTGAATAAGGTTAAGCTACTATGCATTATCTAAGTCTCACATCTGAACCTTCGACAGTATTTTCTTCTTACTGGAAAACTCTCCCTGATTTTCTTTTTTTTCTTTTTTTTTTTAATTTAAAAGAGAATAAAACAAAAGGGGGCAGTACAGAGCAGATCAGAAGAGGACAACATAGGCAACACAGTACTTTACATTAAGTCAACTGGACATCAACAGTATCTAACACCATATCTCTTACTCTGCTATAGTTGAGCATAGTTTCAATTACAATAATACCAAACATAACACAATAGTATAAAGC
>PVJX010018989.1:0-36123 GCA_004027295.1 Dolichotis patagonum
GGGACAATGAATTCTCAGTTAGGCCACTCAGGCTGTGGAACCATCCTACATCAGCCCTGACAAGGGAATACACTAAGTTTACAAATAAATAAATCAACAAATACCAGTCAGACATGAAAACATATTCTCTCATACTTGCTATTAAGATTCAAATTATTCTTAATGTAAAACATGACTTTCATTGATTAAAGGTTTCAAAGTAATGCTGAGAACACCAAAGTGAGTGCTGTATGCTGCTGGCGGATGTGTACACCATTAGATTTAATAATCTAAAGATACACTTAGTGTATTATGGCTCTTAGCACAATGACTGGTGTATTATAAGAACAGTCAGTGACAGCTACAGTGAATGGAACCATTATGCATCCGTAGTCAAATTATGCATGCTGCATAATGACAGCAATAGCAATGAAGTATCACTGGATAGCAACTCGGCAAAATGCATCAAAGGCTTTCATAGGTTACTTTTATCCTCAATCCCATGCCTAGAAATCTATTCTGCATTTCATTGTACCTTCTCAGCCAGGCATGTTGACGGATGCTTTCAGTCACAACAACTTGGGAGGCTGAGGCAGGAAGGTTGCTTGAGCCCATGTGTTCAAGACCAAGCATGGCAACATAGCCATACTGTATCTCAAAAAATGTGCCTTCTTCCTTCTGAGGGAAAAGAATACGAAGGGGAAGAGGAAATAAATAAAATAACTAAAAGCACAGGGTGATAGAGGATGACTGAAGAGTTTGAAAAGTGAGTGAGGAGTATAATCAACTGGACTAGTCTCAAAAATTCTCTCTTCTGAGGTGACACATGAGCAGAAACTGAGTGAGAAGCAAACGTCAGCCAAACAAAGCCCGGTGAGAAGAGATCTGCGACCTCTGGTTGGAGGGACGATTACAGCAAAGTGGGGAGGTGAGCTAATCTGCACTCTTTGGATGACTCGGGGAGCCCAAAGGAATCACACAGGTGAAACACAAGGCCCCAGTGTGATGGAGTACGTGTGTGAGCTCACGTGTTCACACACACTGGTGAAGCCCTCACACTTACTGTGAAAAAGTTTTTGAATGCACTTAACTTTCCACTTGTAGAGAAGATAGTGTGCTACAGTCTCCCTGCATACTGAGAAAGATCCCCACACCTTAACTCTGACAAGATCCACCTATGAGATCCCCCAACCGTAACTTCTTAGATAAATTAGAGGTGCTTTTGGGTACCGTTGGGAGGCACCTATCCTAAGTTTTGAAACTCTCCTAAATTTTGAAAGAAAAATGTAGGGTAAAGCAATTAATTTTACTCATGGAAGCTTAGAAAATAGAATCACTGAAAACATCATTTTTGATTTCGGCTTCCATGAAATGTTTTTGAGTTACTCAGGTGAAAGATTCAGCCATTCCAGGAATCCAGGCAGTAAAAACCAAACCACATGTGCATTACTCCAGAAACTGTTGAAGCACTAGTGTGCTTTAAGAATGAAGAGAAAAATGCATAGAAGGAGATTGGGCAGAGAAAGGCAATAGATACTAGAGTTTCTATGTATCTAAGACTCCCGCCTGTGAAAGATTTTATATATAGTAATAAAAGGCTATAGCAGGAGCAGGAACACTCTATGGATATTCATTCCAGAGTTTGTTCTTCTGTTTCTGCAGTGTTGAGGTCTGAACCCAGGGCCTTTTGCATGCTGGACAAGTGTTCCTTAACTCAGCTGTGACCCTAGCCACACAATTTTTTAAAATGTCACTTTATCATTAAATCCAGACAGCATTCATGTTCTCGACATAAGGCTGTTATGTGTTGCTGAACAAGGTCTCTGTGAAGTTCCCTCTTCTATTAAAAATGTAATACATAATATATTTCAAGTAAAGATGGTGCCTTATCCATTTTTCTGTAACAAAACCTAAAATTAGATAATCAATACTAAATAAAAACTCACTGTCACTATTCTGGAGGCCTGGAAGTCAATTACCCAGTTCTGGTGCAGCCTTCTTACTTAGCATAACAAGCAAAGTGCCGGACTGAAGGAAGGGAAAGAGGGGATCCTGCCCTCTGCTAGACTGTAGACTCCTGAAGGAGTGATGCTAATCCACTTGGTGCTCACATGCCGCTGATGAAATGGCAATGAAGTGTCAATGTGAAGTTTGGAAGGAACATTTGAACCCTAAAATTCTCTCCTGGCCCCACAAAGCTCATATTCTTCTCACACAAAATGCATTCCTTCCATTCCATCTCAAAGTCAGAAATCATTTTAGAGTCACCTGAAATGACCAAGTTCCAGAGTCTCATCTGAAGGTCTGACTTATTCTGAGACAAACTCCTCACCAGCTGTGAGTCTAAGAAATTAAGCAGATTGTCTTCTTCCAAAATACAAGTGTGAATTAGGTGAGCCAATCTCATTCTAAAAGGAACAATTAGGGGAGAGGAAAGGAGTGGCTGGTCCCAAATATGTCCAAAATAAGACAGGGAAAAATATTACATTTTAAGGCTTCAGAGTAATCCTTGACTTTATCTGCAACCTCTCTGAGGCACTGGGATGAGACTGAGGTCCCCTGAGCTTTGGGCAGCCTCAATCCCTCTGGTCTGTTGGACAAAGCTCACTCAAGGAGCTCACGCTGGCTGCGGTCTCAGGCTTGCGGTTTTCCCTGGCCAGTGTGAGACACTGGTAGTCACGCAGTCCATGGACCTCCACTGCCTCACTAACCATTGTTCTGGCGGCAGCATCAGTGTGGCTCCTAGCAGGTTTCTGCCTGGTCACCTAGGTGGTCCCAGACATCTTTTGACATCTGAGTGGAAGTAGCTAGAGCTCCAGAGCTCAAACTTTTTTGTTTGTCTACAAAATTAGTACAACACAGATGGCACCAAGACTTATGGCTTGTGTCCTCCAGGTCACTGCCAGGAGCTGCAGCTGAGTGCATATGAACCACGATTGTAGAGACCAAGCGTCAAGGGTCGGTACCTTTCAATTAGGGTGAGAGAATCTTGAGGACAAAAATAACGTGAATTCCTTGAGATTGCTTTATGCTGCTCTCTGGAGACCTTATCTTCAAGATTCTTAAGTCTGTGATGGGAGGAACAGCCCTAAGTATCTCTGAAATGTCTTCCAGACCATTTTTCTTTGTTCTTATGAAGAGCCTTTGTCTCTGCCTTGCTAAGCTCTTTATCAATGAGTAGTTTGGTTGCACCTTTGCAAGTTTCTTTCATTCTTCATAATGCAGGCTGTGAATTTTCTAAATCTTCATGTTTGTTTCCTTATTAATTATGAATTCTACTTTAAATTACTTTTCTCCTTTAACATTTTTCTATACACACTTAAAAGAGGACATGAAAATCTTTCAGTATTTTGTTCAGAAATTTCTTCTACCAGATAAACTAGTTCATCAGCTCTTACATTCTGCCTTCCACAAAGCCTGGGGCATGGATACAAGTCAGCCATTTTTTTCCACTAATGACAAGATGACCCTCATTGGCTTTCTAACCCTTCATTCTCATTTGCACCTGAGGGGTTATCTGAATGGTCTTTGCTGCCCACACTTCTGAACTTTTATATTTCCCACAGCTCTCCACACTCAGCCCTACTGGAACTACCCTTAATGCCCTGCTCATTACAGTGTAGGCTTTTCCATGTTCACTTTGGATCTCTTCATTCTCTACTCCTTACTTGGCTCCAAAGCCACTTCCACATATTTTAGGGATTTGTTTCAAGAAGAGTTCGTTCACTGATGCTGCTATTCTTTTAGTCTGTTATGTGTGTTGCTGTAACAGAACATCTGAGACTGATAATTCTTAATGAGCAGGAATGTATTGGTTCATGGTTTCAGATGGTGAGAAGACCAGTATCAAGCTGCAGGTATCTGCCAGAAACCTTCTTCTGTACGATAATGCATTGGAAGGCTTAGCATCTCAGAAGGGCTAGAGAGGCTGAGCTCAACTTTTTATCACAAATCCACTTCCATGATAATTGAAGTCCTCCACTCATGAAGGCAAAGCACAGCAGATTCACCTCTGTAAATTCCCACCTCTTATTACTCTGTCAATGGTAACTAAATTTCAACGTGAGTTTTGAAAGGGATAAATATGCAAAATGAGCAAGAGGGAAAGCCCCATCAGTGGATGGATATTCTTTTAGATGTTTGTTTTCTCTTTTGAGACAAGGTCTTGCTATATAGTTTAGGCTGGCCATAAACTCACTATTGTAAACCAGGCTGGCTACAAAATATTGATGATTCTCCTGCTTCAGCCTCCTAAGAATTATAGATATACCTACTACACCTTGGATAGATATTTTTTCATGTAGTCCTGAAATCTTAATTTCCCCAAGATAACTGTAATTAGTCAGAAAATACATTATTGCCCCAAGTTTCAGATTGAACTGATAATTTAACAGTCGTATTAAAGAAAATCTTTTTTTGTTTTTACTGTTTGTTCTTAAAATTCATAGCATATTGTAATAATCTTGAAGGTCTTCATGATATATATTGTCTCTTTTTGCTTAAAATTGCTGCCTACTATAATAATAGCAGCTGCAAACACGTGTGCAGTGGTTAGTGTGAGATGGTGGCTCCTGTAAGCAGCTTTATGCGTTTATTCAGCTTGTGCCACTGAGATGCCCTGTGGGGGTAACCACTGTGATATTTCCACATATGGAAAAACTGAAGAGAGAAGAAACTACTAACAGAAATAAAAATATGGATTTTATTAATATAATTAAGCAAAAAAAGATAATGATTTATGAATATACACATATTCAACCATCATAAACACAGCTGGACATAACAAATGCCAAAAATTTCAGACATTCTACTGTATTCCTATTTGAAATTTGTAGACACAACTCTTATTGGGTGCTCAAGAATTTTCTAAGAATATTTGAGGCCTGTGTCTTGTGCTATAACTATTTTGAAGATAATGATGCATGGGGTGTGAACTATTATTACTTTCATTATTTTATCATGAACTTTTTGGTAAAAAGAATATATGAGAGAGAAACAATTTTGTATTTGTCTCAAAGGTTGTACTCATTTACCAGTTTCCCAGATGTTCATAATCTAAAACTATTCCACATATCATTGGTTAGGGGAACACATCTGTTTACTATGCCACACTTTCTTTTGAATCATGCTCTTTGATTTCTTCAGTGAACTAGATATGAAACTCAACTCCTTCACTCATTTACACAAAGTGTATGAGCTTAATTGGCTTTCCTGAATATTTTACTTGTGAGTGGGTTTATAGATGAAGCATTCAACCACAGGAATCATCACACTGCTCCCAGCCTCATACCTCACCTGATCTCTCTGGCCCCCCAATCCAGGTTCTCCTTGACACTTCCTGAGCTCAGTGTGCACCCAGCCCTTAAGTGCAACTTTCCTCAGGCTTTTTGAAGAACTATTTTCATTTTTTGTGGTTATTTAGTTCAGAAGTAATTTCTCACATGAAAAAAGAAATGACTATTTTAATGAAGGAATTGCTTAGCATAGCTAGAAAAGGCATAGATAAAAAGTACGGGAGCATAGGGAAATGATGGAAACCTTGAATGAACAATATAGGAAAGAAATATCTGACTTGCATGAAACAGATTCAAAGAGATATTCAGAAAATTAATAATTCCACTGAAACCTGGAAAAACCACTTGAATGAAACCGAAGACAGACTTTCACACATTGAAGATAGGATCATAGCTAATGATCATGAAAGGAAAGATTTCTTAGAAATAAAAAGAGACCAAAAATAACAATTCAACAGCTCCAAGATAATACAAAGAAAAACAATATAAGCTGATAACTGTCAGTGGAAAAAGCAGGAGTCAACACAAATGACATTAAAAAAAAAAAAACTATTTGCAGAAGTAATAGCAGAAAGTTTCCCAAGCATGGGAACAGAATCTGATATACAGATAAGTGAGTCATATAGAAGTACAAACAGCCATAACCAAAATAAATCTACACACAGACAAATAATAATCAAGATTCCAGAAATTCAGCACAAAAACAGAATATTAAAAGCTATTACAGAAAATATACAACTCACCTATCAAGGAAAGCCCATTAGAATCATGGCTGACATCTCAACACCAACCTTCAAGTTAAGAAGAGCTTGAAATATTTCAAGCCTTGAAAGAAAACAACTTTCAGACTAGATTGATGTACCCTGTATAACTATCCTTCAAAATTAATGGAGACATAAGATACTTCCATTACAAAGAATGACTGGAGAAATTCATGACCACCAAAAAACTCTAGAAAGAGTAATTGAAAGATATTCTAAATAGAGGCAAAAGTGACCACAATTCCCAGTACAACAACAGAAAGAAAACACCATACAGGACAAGTAATTAAACAGAGGAAAAAAAAAAACCAGGAAATCAACAATAAGAGAATAACATGAGAAAGATAAGCTAATACATATCAGTTATAACTATCAATGTAAATGGCCTCAATTCACCAATAAAAAGAAACAGATTGGTATAATGAATCAAGAAGCAAGATCCAACAATATGCTATACAACAAAGACATTTAACTCAAAAAGAAACTTACAGAGTGAAAATTATGGAGTGGAAAAGAATACTCCATGTGAAAGAGGCAGTCAAACCCACAGGTCATAGAAGGGAGGGAGTAATAAAGATCAGAGCAGAAATTAAAGCAATTGAGACTAAGAAAATGACACGAAGAATTCTTGAATTGGAGAGCTGATTCGTTGAAATACTAAACAACATCAATAAACCTGTAGTAAATCTTATGAAGAAAAGGAAAGGAAAAACTCAAATTCATTTAATGAGGAGTGAAAAGGGTGAAATCACTATAGTTCCTGTGGAAGATAATCAGTACCTACTTTGAAAAATTTTACTTGCATAGAAACAGGAAGAAGAAGGAGGAGGAGGAGGAGAAGGAAAAGGAGGAGAAGGAGAAAGGAAAAAAAGGAAATAATAATAGACAGATTCCAAGAAACATACAAATTACCAAAATTGAAAATACAAAATTTTGTGTAGCCCAATATCAGTTAATGAAATTGAAAATGTAACTAAAAATTTACCAACAAAGAAAAGCCATGAGCCTAAACGATTGATGGCTGAATTATATAAGAAACTTAGAGAAGATTTAACACCAATACTCCTCAAACTCTTTAATGAAATTGAAAGGGAAGCAATCTTACCTAACTCATTCCTGGAGGCAAGTATCAAAATGATAGCAAACCAGAGAAAGACCCAAACAAAAAAGTAAATTACAGGTAAACCTCCATAATGAGCATAGATGTGAAAATTCTTTATAAAATACTAGCAAACAGAATGCAGCAAGTCATCAAGAAGATTATGCCATGACCAAGTGAAATTCATCCCAGGAATGCAGAGATGTTTCAACATAAAATTATCAATAAACATAATATACCATATTAACAGAACAAAAACCAAAAACACATGATCATCTCAATAGATGCAGAAATGTCTTTTGATAAATTCCAAAATTCATTCATGATAAAAATCCTAGAGAAAATATGAATAGATTGTCTCTATCTCAATCTGATAAAAGCCATCTATGACAAACCAACAGCCAATATCATACTAAATGGACAAAAACTGAAAGCTTTCACCCTCAAATAAGTTATAAAGACTTCAACTGTCACCACTCCTATACAATATAGTTCTAGAAACATTAGCCAGAGCAATTACAGAAAACAAAGAAATAAAAGGAGTAAGGATAGGAAAAGAAGAAGTTAAATTATCATTATTTGCAGATGACATGATGCTCTACATAAAAGACCCCAAAAACTCCACCAAAAGACTACTAGAGTTAATAAGCAAATTCAGCAGCGTAGCTGGATACAAAGTCAGCACTCAAAAATCAGTAGCATTTCTTGCTCATGGGTAGGAAGAACCAACACTGTGAAAATGGCCACACTCCCAAAATTGCTATACAGTTTTAATGCATTCCAATCAATATATTATTAGCATATCTCATTAGAAGGAGAGAAACATTCCTAAAATTCATTTGAAAACAGAAGAGACCTAGCATTGCAAAGGTAATCCTGGGCAAAGAAGGTAAAGAGAGGGACATCACAGTCACTACCTTAAAATTACACTATAAAATCACCATGGTACTGGCAACAAAACAAAGCAAAACAAAACAAAACAAACAAACAAAAAAACAAACCTGAGGACCAGCAGAAAAGATTAGAAGACAAAACTCCAAAGACACTCAACCACCTTATTCATGACAAAGGTGCCAAGCGTGTTCTCTAGGAGAAAAATAGCCTCTCTAATAAATGGAGCTGAAAACATTGGCTCTCTACTTCCTGAAGATTAAAACTGGACCCTAGCTTGCCTCTTTGCACTAAATCAAAGTCAAAATGAATCAAAGATCTAAATATTAAAATAGAAAAACTAAATCTAGTGGAAGACAAAGTAGGTAGAAATCTTGGAGATACAGGGATAAGCAGAAATTTCAGGAACAAAATCTTGACTGCACTAAAGAGAGGTACTTCAAAGAATCAACAAGTAGGTTGTCAGGTTTTTTTTTTTTTTTGTCTTATTGAGACGAGGTCTTGCTGTGAGGTTCAGCCTGACCTTGAGCTCACTTTGTAGCCCAAACTGGTGCTGAACTTTCAATGATCCTCCTATCTCAGCCTCCTGAGCCCTGGGATTACAGGGGTGCTCTACCACACCTGGCTTTTTATTTTTTTAAATTAAATTAAATTAGATTTTATTTTATTGTATTTAATTTTATTTTTCCTTTCTGAGACAGGATGTTGCTAATGAAAGTGCATCCTTTTTTATTTTTTACTTTTTTTTTTTGGTACTGGGAATTGAACTTGGGACCTTGTGCTTGCCAGGCAAGCACTTATGCCACTGAGCTATATCCTCAGCCCTTCATTTTATGTAAAAGTTTTTGCACATCAAAAGAAATCATCAACAGAGAGAAAAGACAACTCACAAAATGGGAAGGAAATTTACCTAACTGTCCCTGAGACAAAGTACTTTTATCTAGAACATATAAAGAATTGAAAAAAAATCAGGCCCCCTAAATTCAAAAACTCAATCAAAAAATGGGCATCTGAGATTGATATGAGAATGAACCAGATTAATGCCGTCTTAGGTCTCAGCCAACATCTTAGCTATAAGAAGAATATCAGATCTTGTTTTCACAACTGTTTCTTGCAAAAATAACCTTGTGGGCCGAACCACAAAGCCTCACTCTTGCTTCCCCCTGGGGTACTGTAAGGTGATTCGTTGCACCCTGCCCACCATCCCTGATGGAAGGTACCCTTTGTGCCAGTTAAACTCCAAGACAACATATCCTTACCTGCTTATGCCCAGAACTAAAACTGCATATAAACTGAACTCAGCTGCCTGTCGGAGCTGCTGTTCAAATAGTTTGCTGGCTAATAAAGCTTACTTAAGCCTGCTCGCTGTCTCTGTGGGTGATTTCCCATGTTCTCTCTCTGCGGTGACAAGATGAATGTGCACTTCTCAGATGAGGGAACACAAATGGCAAATAAATATATGAAAAAATATACAACATCACTGGTCATTTGAGAAATGTAAATTAAAACAACAGTGAAATACCACCTACTCCAGAAAGAATGTCTATCATCAAGAAATCAACCAATAAAATATGCTGGCAGGACTGTGAGGAAAAAGGAGCCCTTCTCCACTGTTGGTGGGAATGAAGACTGGTTAAACCACTGTGAAAATCAGTCTGGAAAAAGCTAGGATTGGAGGTTCCATTTGACGCAGCTATTTCCCTGCTGGGAATTTTTCCAGAAGAATTGGTAACATCATACCATAGAGATATATGTGCACCCATGTTTACAGCAGCACAATTTGTAATAGCTAAATCTTGGAAACAACCCAAATGTCCATAAACCATGGAATGGATAAAAAAGATGTCGTATTTTTATACAATGGAATACTACTCAACTATGAAGAAGGGCAAACTCGAGGCTTTTATTGTTAAATGATTGAAATTTGAGTTCATACTCTTCAGTGAAATAAATCAGACTCACACTTATATATGTTGTATTGTCTCCCTAGGGTAAAAAACTGAAAGAGTAAATAGGATCCAAAATGTGTAATAAATATTGTGAAAGTGAAAGTGGAAGAAACTGCTCCAAAGCAGATGAGGGAAAGGGGAAAAGAGGAGAAAATATTTTACACACACACACAAGGTAGATAATTATACTACTAATCTGTAAGTTCATCAAAAAGAATGATTTGAGCCTCCAATGCTTGATCATTTTTTCATGCCTGTATCTTGTAATATGAGCAACTACTTTGAAGATAACAATATGCAATATGTCAATCATTGTTAATCTCCTGTTATATTGTTTTGAAATTCTGTATCATCATTTTTGTTCTTTTTTCATTTTCAAATAAAAAATACAAAAAAAATTACTTCATTTTACATGAGGGAGTTGTGTTAGAATTCCATTGTCTGAATATATGATTAAAATAAATTGAAGATGGGTACCAATGCATTGGTAAAGGCTCAGAGGTGCGATGGTTTATTTGGACATCAGTAAACTTATAATGCCAATAAGAATGTTTTAAGGTACTTACTTATAAGATGTCGGAAATGTCCATTCAATTAAAATAAGCTTTAAATGTTAGAAAGAATTTATTAAAAGATTCACAGGATGATATAGAAACTAAAGATTGTGAGGGAAAAGTCTAAATCCATCACATCCAGTTAATAGGTCCGCTTTGTGACCGGTTTGGCTTTGGTGATGAGATGGGAGGAAAGGCCGGTGTGAAGAGGTTAGAGACAGATATGGTGGCTCATACCTGCAGTCCCAAGCAGGTGGTTGAGGCTGGAGGATCACAAGTTCTAACCCTGGTTGGGCAAGTTAGTGGTTTAGCGGGAACTTGTTTTAAAATGAATGCATGCATGAATGAAAGAAATTAACAATAATTATAAGTGGTTGGAGAGGTATCTCAGTGCATAGAACCTGGGTTCAATCCTCAGTGCTGCAAAGACAAAATAAAAAGTGTGAAGATATCAGAGAAACACCGTGAAGGAATAATCAGGATTTTTTTTTTCAATTCTGAAGTCAGTAAGATGATAGTTGCTCCTGGAGTTAAAAATTTAAAGAAATTGTTATGGTTGACACCTTGTATCAAATTGAGAAGTTTAGAACATTTAACTAAGAAACTCAGCAGGGAGCCAGGATCCTTACTTTGTAAACACCCTGAGCCTGTGCAAGGGGAGGACACAGAGGTGGTGTGAGTGCTCCACCCGCCCTGGAGGAGGGGTGGCCTGTGTACAATATAAGGGAGGAAAAGAGGCGTGCTCTTCTCGGCTCTTTTGCTCTAGCTGCTTTTGCTGGCTGCTGCCTTGCAGTGTTGCCCCCATGCCATGCCACCCTGCCTTGGAGCCAGTTGATTGTGGACTGAAACCTCCAAAACCAGTGAGATAATTAAACCTTTCCTTCCTTCATTTTGGGTGTCAAGTATTTTATCCCAGCAATGAGAGAAAAGTAACCAACTCAGAAACACAGATGTCTAACACAGGACTTAGTTATCTTACAAACAGTATACCCATTGAACGCACACTTCTGTGGACAGTGAAAGATGGGTAGGGTATCTTAAGTCCAAAAGCCACCTGAGCAGCTCAAATAGTAAGGCCCTGCAATGATGCACACTAGTGCCGGAAGTCTAAATTGACCTTAATAATAAAAGTCCAGTGTCATGAATTCACAGAAACTAGTAAACGTAAATCATTGTCTTATAAGTTTCATGCTGAAAGATGCACAATCTGACAGGATGAGAATAAAATATCAAGAATCACAGAGCATCTGAAGCTACATATGCATTTATTTACCCCACTACTTCAGTAAGACTGTACTCTACCTCAGTACACTTGCTGATGACCCATTAATGCTTCAAGGCTCGTAGTCTACTGAGAAGTGTAATTAGGTAGGAAACAATACATTTTTGTGCATTATATGACAGTACAACAGCACTGAGGCAGAAGAGAATTAGCAGGGATCTGTCCTGATTCAAGTAAGAAAATCTGTCAATCAGACTGTCCTACACATTTAATAAAATGTTTGTATCTTGTTTATATCACTGTACTTAGATACTTTTTCTATTCCTAGGTATACTTGTTATTATGAGAATTTTCTTTAATCGAGCATCAGAGTTCTAATCCAGAAAATAGAGCAAAGTCTTAGCCTTATGTCAGAACCACCATGACTCTCAGGAGGAAGAAAATTTTACTGTAATTGCTGCATGCCGGTATATTTTTTCAAATCCAGAATAAAGACCGCTTGTAAACAAGCTCTACCTACTATATAGGTAGTCTATTTGCAAACCAGAGGACTTCAAACTTAGTTGAAAGTGTCAAAATATTTCCTCTTTTTCTGAGTGTCTTAATTGAATTCATTGTATTCATTCAGAAAACATTTGCAGCCTTATGTCAAGGCAGTAAGGTGCAGGAATAAGGCATTTCTCCTGGCTCTGAAGAACTCTCCAGTTAGTGGAAGCATCCTGCCCATTTGTGCTAAAACTTCTTAATGTGCATGCACTTATCTTCAGTCTGTACTTGGTCTTCCCCATGCTTATAGTGTCTGTGCATCTTCTACCTTTTCTTTGTTTTATCCACAATCTGTCTTTTCCCTTTGCTGTCAGTGAGTAGACTTTGCCAAGGTTTCCCAAGCAGCAGAAAATCAACTAGAATGGGGGTGTGGTGGTGTGTGAGGACCTTTATGGCAGGCTGTGCTTCCAGGTTTACATCTACTTCCTTTTATCATAGGTTAAGTAAATGTGAAAGAAGTCCCAGAAAGCTTAAGTGCTTTTTGATGGTGCTTTCTTCAGAAGAGGGAGAAAGGAAGACGAACCAGTAAGGTAGCATCCTATAAAGATGCACTTAAGATCAGATCTCTCTATTATCACTTAGAAAGTCTTACAAATCCTGAAGACATTATTGCAGGATTTATGGACCATGGTAATTGTAACTTAAACAGTCTCCAACAAATTGCTGAAGAGGAGGAGAAATATGTATCAAGAAAAATAAGTATGTATCTTGAGGTTTTCTTTTAAAGATAAAGACAGAAGTACTCATGATAATAAAAATTGAAGAAAAGATAGCTTTTATCGGGGATAATAAGTAAAGTACTGTTATAATTTATTGTGCAGACTACTTTAAAGCAAAGGTATTTTGTCAGATTGCACATAATATGAAAAAATCTTCTTGCCAATCTAAAGGAGAAGGAGATAAAATGGAGATCGGCAGATATTTATAAAGTAGGAAAAAAATAACATAAGGTCCAGGATTAAGTGCTTTTATTTTCAACATGTTGAATAGATTCATATCATGATAAATATTTCTTAAAATAAATGGAATGAGGATAATTGAATAGTCTATTATATCAAACCCCAATGTAAACTAGTATCAGGAAAGTAAATCTTCCCTCAGGCATCTCTAGGGTCATTGCTCAGACCCCTATAACAAAAGAATTTAACAAATGAAAAGCAAATCTATTTGCTGAACAGAAGGGTAAGTGACATAGGTATCTTTGTAAGAAACGAGCAAAAATGAGCTGGTGAATTTCTGTAGTTTTAGGTTTAGGTTGTAGAGAGTACGATTCAACACAGGTGATTGACTCCAATTGTGGTAAACTGAGGAAATGTGGCAAGGTCTGTTTGTTCCAATTCTCCTCTGTCGAACAGAAACATTGAAATGATATCCAGGATTTGGAGGCAGATTTTCTTAATGTCAGATGGACGTTAACTAGAAATGAATTGTTCCTCAGGATATCAGGCTCTGATCTCTGGTGGTCTAGGTTTTATATGGGATAAGCAAGCAGGAAGTTCAAAGGCAGAGTACTTGACTGTTTTTGATTGGATTTTACAATATGCATCACAGTGACCAGCCATCACTAGGAGACAGAAACAACCAGAACTGCATGGGAACTGTTACCTGAGCGACCAAGAAACTGGATGCGGTACATTTTCTGCTATATTTCCTTTCTCCTTTAGTTGCCCCAGCAAATCTTTGCTGGGTATGTTACATGTGATCTTCTGAGACAATGGCTCAACCAGACATAATTTAGACTTCTCTGTGCCATAACACTACCCTAGCAAGGTAGTGAGGGAGTTACTGTGATCTAATGTACCTTGGATGCTCATCAAATCTTGGTGACAACCATCTGCAGAATTTAAGGGCAAATATTGCAGCTAGCAGGGAATGGGGGCAGGGAAGCAAGGACGGGGGTAAGCAGCCTATAAAATCTCCTTGACGAAAGCCAAGGAGAGTGACGTATTGCAGAATGGAGCAATGCTGTGACTGGTGTTCTCAGTATTTAGCTGTGCATGGGCTGGTCAGCGTCCAGAGTGACCAGAGCAGGGCTCTGAGTGTGCTGTCTCTTCAGAGTGAGCTGTCTGGTCCAGGTGAACTCTCCAGCACATCTAAGGCTGCATTTCTGAAACTTGTAGAGGTAGTTAGTATACGCCTGGGTTCTATGTGTGTGCAGGAGTGCCTGTAGGTATAGCTGGTCTTTTAACAGGTTATAAGCTGTTTCTATAGGGTTGTGTTTCATTTCTGTATAATCTATCTATATTGCTCTAAGTGGGGAGAGTCCACTATAATGCACGAGGTCAGGGCCGGTGACACAGATGCTGAATCCTGTGCTGGCTGCAGGGGCACAGGTGCCCGTGCTGTGGCTTGAGCTAGCAGTGCATACCATGGGGTAGGTCTGGCTCCAATCTCTTGGGAGCACCAAGTAGAGATTTTCTGGCTAGGGTTGATGTTTCTGTCCATTGGACCTCTGGAGTGGGTTTAGGTCTCTGGACCAAATTATTTTGCATTGGTGGCAGGTTTTCAAACAGCAGCAGGAAGCAGTATCAGGAGAGTTTTCGCCAGAATAGCTTTGTCCAAGGTGAGCACAGCGTATCTTGCCTGTTGAGCTTCATTCCTGACAGAGCTGCCTTCATCTCTAAACAGGGTGTCCTCAGCATCCGTCAATCTGGTTAACTTGAAAACAGTTCATGAGTCAGTGCCCAGCAGTTCACAGTTATTTAGGGTCAGTATATCATGTGGCCCAGTTATTGGAGATAGTACATCGTGAGGCACCTAGATGATTGGGTCTTGGCTTAAGGTGAGCTTGTCAGCTTTTTTCACAAGAAGGACAGTGGCTATTAGAGTGGCTATTAGAAGGAATCAGGCAGGCAGACAGAGTGTGTCCTCATTTGGGGTTCCATGTGAGCTGCTCCAGCAGGGAGCCAGGAATCCTCCTTCAAACCCCTGAGGATACTCAGGAAATCTTGAGAGCATGCCTTTTTATAAGGACCTGGAGAGGTCCTTGTTCTGTTTGAGGGGACCACAACCAGTGACCAAAGAAGTAAGGATGGTCCATCTTCCTGTCCAACACATCAGATGCCATGGTAAACAGAAATACAGAAATGACATCCAGGGTTTGCATGCAGATTTATTTAATGTCCGATGGGCATAGACTGGCAATCAATTGTTCCTCAAAATGTCAGGCTCTGCTCTCTTGTAGTCTAGGTTTTATATGGGATAAGCGAGTAGGAAGTACAAAGGCAGAGTACTTGACTGGCATTGATTGGTTTTTATATTATGCATCACACTGACCAAACCTTTCTAGGGGACAGAAGCAACTAGAACTGCGCCGGGACTGTCAGCTGGGCAACTAAGAGACTGAAGTATACTGGACGGGATAGGGGATATTTTCTGCTGCCCTATGTGCCTGCAGACTCAACAATAAAAGTGTTCCTTGATCTGTGAAGAAAGAGGCACCTCATGGATGGTGCTCTCACGATCTGCTGTAAGTGAGAGGACCAGCAGGAGGTCACAGAGTGACTTTGCTGGGTTAATGACTTGCTGCCTGGGATGGGAGAAGGGAACAGAGGCGAGCGGCCCACTTTTTGCCATAACGTGCTAAGGTTTCAGACGTTTTCTGAACTTCATCGCTAGTGAACTCTATACCCTGACAGAACAAAACATTTTTACAAGTTCATGTTCCTTCCATTGTTCCCCAAAGTTAAACCCTGGTTGGGTTTTCTTTTTCCTATCACCTTCCCCAAAGCAGAGCGCAGCCTGGTCTTCTGACATTCAATCTTTTTTCTCCCAACTTTAATTTTTATTAGTACATATTTTCAGTGTATAATAATTACATTCATTGTGGGAAGGTGGCACATGCACATCCATGACCTTAATTGTAAAAAGCATTTCTTCATTTTTTCATGAAATTTGAGTGACAGCTGAAATTACATTAACTTTATTGTCCTTTAAACACCCGAGTCCTTCACTAACTTTCATCATGCCCTTTGATTTATTTTATTTCATGATGTTTTCTCATTTTTATTGTACCTATTGAACATTAGATGGAAATCAAAGATGGGCACTCACAGCAGCAACTATAAAGCTTGCACTTACAATGTTGGGCTGTCTGCTATCAGTACCCATGCTCGGTAGTATATTGTGGCAACAGTGCCCAGTCCTAATCTAATAATTTTTAAAAGTGTGCTCCATTCAAAGGGTTTAGTACGGAATGCTTCAACAGGGCTACTTTTCTTTGATGTTCTGAAAATAACAGAAATGTAGAATTTTGTTTCCAAAGTACATAAGTTTCTATTTGTTCATTTTAGTATTTAACATATGGACCCAAGACTTTGGATAGCAACAAAAAAACAAAATCATAAATTTCTGGCTTGTTGTGTAATTTATAAATGTGGAAACAAAAAAAATCAAGGAATATATTGGAGAATCCATGACTACTGAGTAGTTCTATCTAGTTACTTTTCTGATTGCTGAGACAAAATATCTGACACCCAAAGTTAAAGGAGGAAGTGTTTATTTACCTCACAGTTTGTTAGTGATTTCAGCACTCAGTTGGCTGATTCCCAGGTAGAGTGGTATGGCAGAGACGGAGAAATAGTTTATGGCAAGCAGTTGGCAGAATGTAGCAAACTACTAGGGACAGGAGCATGGTCTTTCTTCCCCTTTTATATACTGTGTAGGCTAACTGGCTTTGGGCAGATGCCAAACAATCAGTGGACTGACTTAGTAATCACATTCTCTTAACCCCAACATCACACACTCTAGATCCAGCCATCTCTGAAAAAACCCCACCTGTAATTTCATGAGGGTTTGAGGGGACATCTAGACATGAGCCCTAACAACCTCTTGTTAGACATATCTTTACTGACAAAGTACTTCACAATGCCAGACATAGATTTTATCCAGATTTCCACTTCTAAATTACAAACTGTACTACCAGCTGATTTACTAATTTCTTTTAGTCAAAGTAAAGAAAAAAAATCAAGAAATAAGATGTTTTCTAATGGTGAACTTTCTATTTAGGCCTTAACCATGGGACACAATTTTTGTACCATTGTATTATAGAGTGACAAAACAGTATCTGCCACTACCTGCATCTCCCAACTCTTCCTGTGTCATTAGAATTTATTGCACATAACTTTTGTTATGTTTGCTTGTGGTATCTGTTTTCTATAACTCGATGAAGGCTAAGTGTACCTTATTTCATGCCAGGGGCAACTCCTGAGCAGCAGACTCTTGGTTTCAAAATGTCAGGCATAATGACAAAGTGAAAACTACTAGTGGAAATTGCTCCTTTTATTGTTCTCTGGAAAATAAGCACTCAGGCAGTTGGATTGCCAGGACCTTTGGTCGTAGTAGAGTTGCAAGTAATCATGTATCAGGATTTTAATGAGGAAGGGCATTGTGTAAGAATAGAACACTTTCCAAATGCACTGTTTGCGTTGAAATACATTCATTAGGCTGAAAGGGTAAGTTGCTTTTCATCTCTGTTTCACTGATATGGAATAAAATGCACAAAATTATTTAGAATATATATAACAAGTCAGGCTATAAAACCATAACTAATGTAGCAACAAAACAGTCCATCTACAACATGAGAACAGCTTTTCAGAGACTGGAAAAGGCAAAATTTTTTTATTAGTTAAATGCATCTTTTTTGAGTAAATTGCATTGTCCAAAATTTAAAAGAGGCAGCAAAACGTAAAGGAGTGCTACATACCATACCTGGATTTCTGAACTATTCTCCTTGCTGTTTCCTTTTTTTCTTGATAATGGCCATGATATAATAAATGAATGGCAAAAGAATCAAATTAGGGTCTTTGTTATGCTAAGATTATATAATATTTTTAAATATTTTTATTTTAATGAGAATAAAGCAAAAGCAACAAACAACAAAGCAAATCAGAACAAAACAATGCAAGCAACACAGGAATTTACAAGAAAACAGGAGGTAAACAGTGACTACCATAATGTCTCTTGTTTTCTTTGGAATAGTTGAGCACACCTGCACACACAATAATATCAAACATAACAAATTAGTATAAAACCAATGAAAAGAATGAAAGCATTATAGGACTTCAAAACTAGATAACAGGAAATGAACAATGGCTACTATAATATCTCATTTTCCTCAAAAAAGTTGTCTATACCATCACACATAATAAAATAAAATAAAATAAAATAAAATAAAATGAAATGAAATAAAATAAAACACAACAGAATAGAACCAATCAAAATAAAAGAACAAAAGCATGGTAGGACTTCAAAACAAGATGAAAGGAAATCAGCAATGGCTACCATACTGCCTCATTTTCTTCAAAATAGCTGTTCATACCATCACACATAATAAAATCAAACAAAACAAAACAGAATAAAACCAATTAAATGAATGAAAGCATTATAAGACTTCAAAACAAGATAATGGGAACCAACCATGATTATATCCTATTATGTTCAAAATAGTTCCCATACCATCAGGCAACGTAAAATCTAACAAAGCAAGACAGAACAAAACCAAATCTAACAAAATTGTGAAAAAAATACAAGAGTTCAAAACAAGACAATAAGAAATTAACAGTAGTTACCACCTTTCACTCCTAGGTGTTTCTGCCCCTATCACTCTTACAATAACTCTTTTGCTTTTGGATCCCATCACCTCCTTCATTTCTTATGCTAGGGTTCACATGTATGAATTCAAATTGTTTCACCTTTAAACATGATATTCAGTTGCATCCATTTACCTACAACAGCCCTGAGATTATTCTACTTTATAGCTGGGTAGCTTTCCCCTGCACAGAAATACCATATCTTATCCATTTTGTGATTGATGGGCAAGTTATTCTTGCATGGGACAATTGTTTTCTCTCATTTGATTTTTAGTCTAGGAATTTCCTTTCCAGTTAAGTGTGTTTCTTGTATACAGTGCATCAGTGGATCTTGTTTCTTGATCCACTCTGTGTTTCTTTTTATTGCTGAATTGAAGCCATCTACATTAATGGTTACAACTAGCATACATTGTTGTGTCTCTGGCATACTCCTCCTGTTGTTGGTCTTCCACTTTTCCCCTTCAATCCATTGCCTGTCTTGTTTGGTGATCCTCTTCTGCTGCTGTCATGGTCATCTTTATCTCTCTCTAGAATATCCTCCAGCACTCTCTGTAAGGTTGGTTTTGTGGCCATGAATTCCTTCAGTTGTTCTTTATCATGGAAGCATCTTATTTTTCCATCAATTTTGAAAGATAGTTTTAAAGGTTACATCAACCTGCATTGGAAGTTGTTTCCTTTCAGGACTTGAAATACTTCACTCCAAGCTCTTCTAGACTTGATGGTTTGTGTTGACAAATCTGCTGTGATTTAGATTGGCTTTTTTTTATAGGTGATCTCTTTCCTTTCTCACAGTTTTTAATACTCTGTTCTTGTGCTGAATTTCTGGGATATGTTATTATTATATGTCTAGGTGTAGATTTAGTTTGGTTATGGCTAGTTGGAGTCCTATATGCCTTACTTATCTGCATACTAGAACCATTTTCCATATTTGGGAAGTTTTCTGCTATTATTTCTGTAAATAGCCTTTTAATTTTATTTGTGTTAACCCCTGTGTCCTCACCAACACTTACTGCTCTTAAATTATGCTTCTTTGTGTTTTCTTGCAGCAGCTAAATTGTTGTTTCCTGATTCCTTGTTATTTTTAAGAGATCTTTCCTTTCATGATTTCTTGCTGCAATTTGATCTTCAAGGTCTGAATGCATATCTTCAGTCTCTTTCAAGTGATTTTGCCAGCTTTTGATTGACTTTTTAATTTCCTGGATCTCTTTTTGAATCTGTTTCATGCATTGTAATTTTTTTCTATTTTCATTCAAGGTGTCCATCATTTTCCTATGCTCCCCTTCTTTATCTGTGTCTTCTTTCAACATATTTTTGTGATTTCTCTTTTACTTGAGACATTATTTCTGATTTGATTGCTTTCACAATCTCATGACATTATTTCTGCACTTCAGTTGCTGTCCTCTTAGAGATTTCAGGTGTGTGACTACCATTTTCTTCCATGACTGTATCTTCCAGATTTGCTGTGTGGGCTAGAGGTCTGAAATTGCCTTTTGCTCCCCTTTCTTGACATTCTCCTGGGTCCCTCCCAACAAGCTAGTTGTGGGGTCCCAAAAACTTCCTACAGTGGTTGCCTTCCAGGGGGTAAAGGAATGGGACAGGCACCTTGGTTCCTCTAACCCCAGATTTACAGGGAGTTATCAGGGTATGGGGTGGGCTTCTCCAGACCTGTGTAGCCACACTGAGGATTCCTCAGTGATCAGAGGGTGTGTGGAAGTGGGGCTGTTTCTCTCAGCCTGTGTGTCTCCACTGGTACTTTTGCAATGGTGGTGGGCATACAGGGGTTTGTTTGTCTGATTCTGCTGGTGGGTAATGCTACCTGAAGGAACCAAGGGCCTCCAATGGTGGCCAATGGTTCACAAGGCTTATCTGGCTGCGTGTCTATGCTCCTGCTGGCTGCTTGCAGAAAGGAGCCTTCCAATGGTGGCATCTCACAGGCAGAGGCAGATCTGTGGGTTTTTTCTGCCTGTGCTGGCTGTCCACAGGGAGGGGCCTTCTGGTGGCAACATCTGGCAAGTGAGGAGAGATGTGCTTAAGATTATATAATAACACTAAGAGTCTCAGAGTTTATGTCTTCTTTAGGACTTGTAATTCATGCTTTTGGAATGCCTGTTGGGAACTTGTCATTGCTTATCCTACTGTCTTACATTTAAATTCTCATGACAATTGCCTGAAGTTGTGATATTCAGAGTTAAAGCAATTTTTTCAAATATAAAAAGTAAAATACTAGTAATATGCAAAAATTTTCATTTCAGAAATGTAAACCTTCAGATGGTAAATTATATTCTTCGTATTTTTTATTATTTACTTCCTTTAGTATTTTGTAAAAATGATGTATTTTACAGAAAGGAGTTTTTAAGGACATCAAATATTGAAGAATAACAATATTAGAATTTCAGTTGGAACAAGATTTTGAATTTAAAATACTCTATAAAAAGTGAAAATACTGAATTAATGGTTTGGGAAATAAATTGGTAAACTTCACAATGTTAAGAATCTAAGAGATTGGTGAAAAGATGGTGGACTGGTAGGTAGCAGGATATGGAGCCTCTCTGAGAGAGACAGCTCAGATGCCAGAATAGAACACCCTAGAGAGATCCAAACAGAGTGAGATGGACTCTCTCAATCCAGAAAGAAACTGAAGGGAAAGGAGTTGCTCAAATATGAAGTCCCAGGGCGACCATTAGAGAAGCTAAGATCCACGAGCACGGTGATCTCACCAAGCTGCCTGAATTCATGGCTGAGATCGACCTGAGTGTCTGAACCCACACCGATGTGACTGGCCTGAGTGGCCCCAAGTGTGGAGCTGAGCCACCCTGCATGAGACTTGCCCAGAGGCTCTGTGGATTCGTGCCACAGACGTGCTGCAGTTGGAGGTTGGAAAGCCCAGCAGAGAACTGTTTCAGAAAGGGATGGGCATCAACCCTCAGTGAGTGCTGGGAATAAGATCCTCCCATGGGAAAGGGCAGAAAAATTGGATGACATGTTGGGGTCGGAAAGGATGGACCTAATTTGTTTAGGAAGTGGCTTCAGTTGGTTGCTCCCCTTGGATTGGTGGGATCTGCTTGGCCTGGGCCACACCCTAGGCCGGGATCCAGTGGGTCATCCCAAAACAATTTCCTAAGCACAGCGCACACTGACGCAGTGAAGGTCCGTGAAGGTTGACTGGCCTGGAGGGGAAGAGCCAGCATACACTGCCCTTGCCTGCACTTCAGTCTCTTGACAGTGGACTTGGCAGTGGAGAGGGCAGAAACCCCTAGTCTGCGTGCTCCAGAAGAACCTTAACCAACAAGAAAAGGGGTTTGGAATTACACTATACAATTTTATTGAAGGAATCAAAAACATGACAAGAGAGAGAAATAAGAAAAAGTTCCCAGCACCCAAACCTGAGAATATTGATCCAGGAGAGGTAAATACAAAAGAGACTGAGGGCAGCAAACATGAAACATCAAACAGTGTCAGCAGACATAAAGAGATATCTTCAGGACCTCGTAAACAAGATCAAAACTGAAATATTAATTCAAGTTAAGCAAGAGATAAGTAGATTAATAAAATAAAGGCTAAGCACCTCTGAAGAAGACACAGATGGAAGAATGGAGGAACACAAAAGGAGAGAAACATTCAATGAAAAATATAAAGAAAACCTAGAATACATGAAGCAGATTCAAAGAGATTAACAGGAAACTAAAAACTCCATTGAAAGCTGGCAAAACTGCTTGAAAGAAACTAAGGATAGACTATCAAAAGTTGAAGACAGGCTTGCAATGTGTGATCATGAAAGGGAAATTCTCTTAAAAATAACAAGGGAACAGGCATTAACAATTGGAAAGCTAGAAGATGACAAGAGGATCTATAACTTAAGAATACAGCATGTGAATGAAGAAGCAGGGGTAAAAACAAAGGAATTGCAAAGGCTACTGACAGAAATTATTAAGGGAAACTTCCCAAACATAGAAAAAGAAAATGATATGCAGATGTATGAAGCATACAGAACTCCAGCCACCTGCAACCAAAACAGAGCTACACCCAGATGCATAATAATCAAGATCCCAGAAATTCAATATAAGAACAGAATATTAAAAGCCATCAGAGAAAAGAAACAGATCACCTATAAAGGAAAACCCATCAAAATCACAGCAGACTTTTGGACACAGACCACCAGGTCAAGAAGAGCTTGGAGTGAAGTAATTCAAGACCTGAAAGAAAACAACCTCCAGCCCAGATTGATGTATCCTGCAAAACTGTCTCTAGAAATTATTGGAGAAGCAAGATGCTTCCATAGCAAAGAGGAACTGGGAGAATTTGTGACCACCAATCCAACCCTACAAAAAATACTGAAGGACATTCTGGAGAGAGAGAAAAGAATACAAGGATTTCAGGAATAGTGGCAGAGATACCTCAAAGAATGGGGCAGACAGTGGAATGAAAGAGAAAAATAGACAACCAATGGCAGAAAAATAGAATAGCAGAAATGAAGCAGAGAAGGTTGGCAGTTGTCATGGTTTATGTTGGTGGCCCCCAGGCCTCATGTATTTGCATTGTGCATTTGTGATTGGTTCATTGTCTAGTGCTTGGATTGGTGGTGTCAGTGCTACACTCTCCTAGGTGTGGAGCCAGGATGTGATGTAATGGCAGGAAGAAGCATGTCGCTCTCTCTTGCTGGTTTCCACTTTGCTGTTTGCAACTGCCATGAACTACGGCCCTGCCATGCCACCCTGCCTTGGAGCCAACTGAGTATGGACTAAAACCTCCAAAAACTGTAAGAAATAAACCTTTCCTTTCCCAACTTTGGGCATTAGGTATTTTGTCTCAGCAACTAGTGAAAAGTAACTAAGACAGCTGTAATCTCTCATATAGATGGCCTCCATATACTAACAAAAAGAAACACAGGCGGAGTAGATCAGGAGATAGGGTCCATTGAGATCCTCTGTATAGGGAGCTAGTGGGACCCAAAATAAGTAGTGCACCTATGGGAGTGAAAGGGTAGGAACTGTCTAAAAAAGGAAGGCAGCAGATATTGTTAATAGGGTAACAAGTTTTAAAATCTACATTATTCTCACCACTCTGCTTAGATGGATTACATGCTGTTCTAGTTTGTCTACTTACACTAGATTTGAGGGCATGGTCAGCTATCCCAAAAATAGAAGGACATATTACGGTAATCATCCTTAATTTCCTATCAGCTTAATCTGAAGCCCTGTATAACTTATACTGTCTTACTTATTATGACTGATATTATTTGAATCTGGTTTGTTAGATTGCTGTTTTGTATTGACTGATTTTATTTAAATCTGTTATGATTGATAGTATGAAGTCTAAGAGTATAAGCAACTACACTGAAGATGACAAGATTCACAAAGATACCCACTCTGGTTTGATTATTACCTGCTTTTGAAGTCTTATAATGTCTCCAATGCTTCATTTTTATTAATTTTGTTATATACTACTGAGACATCATGATAACCATTGTAGATCACCTTGTATTATGGTTTTATATGACTATTTTGCATCATGCTTTTCTGGGAATTGTTTTGCTTTGTTTTGTTTTTCCCTCTAGTACAGAAAGAATAGATATACATGTAGAGACTCATGCATGTGTAGACCTTATAAACAGTTTATAAGAACCAATAATGTAACACATGATGAAATGAACAACTACTTTGAAGAAAAAGAGACACTACAATACCAAGTGCTGATTCTGTAATGTCATGATGTGAAATCCAGCAATACTATCATTCTTTATTCAAAGTGATTTTAGCTTGTTTTGTCTTGTTTAAGTTCAACATACATGAAGGGATGGACAGTTGTTTTGAAGAGAATGAGAGACACTATGACAGCAATTCCTTGGCTTCCCTATTATCTGGTCTCGAAGACTTGAAATGCCTTCCTCATCCTGTTCAGATCAGTTCCATACTATGTTGTTTTGTGTGAATTCCCTGTATGTGAAGATATGGACAACTATTGGGAAGAAAACAAGAGTCAATATGATAGATAGTGAATATCTCTGATTGTCTTGCTTTGAAATTTGTATCTCTTACATTGCTTTCTTGTGATCTGCTTTGTTTTGTTTTGTTTTGTTTTGTTTAATTTTACCCTTCTGATATAATTTCATGCATGTTTAAGTGTGTAAAATGGATGACCATATTACTGTTTTTGTTAAATCATGGAGCAGAACTGTTAACAGTCTCACTGTTTGAATGTCTACTTTGCATGTTTTAATTTTATAATTTGAACAACTATTTCCGAGATGTCAGCATGTAATTTATCAAGTAATGATTTCTTAGTGGTTTTTTTGTTGTTGTTCTTTCCTTTTTTCCTTGGAATTCTGTATTTTTACTACCCTTTATTCTTTTGTGTTTTGTTTGGGTTTTTTTCCCTTTAAATAAAATTAAAAAAAATAGAATTTAAGAGTGAGGACAACAAGATAAATTGAGGACAAATCCAGGACCTCTACAATAGAAAGCAAAAATTTATGAAAGGAAACACAAACAAGAATAGAATTGTGCTTTAAAATTATACCTGCCTAGTGCCAAGTATGATTTAAACAAAATGTGAGATGGCTACTGTTCGGTCAAGATAGAGTAAAATTTCTTTTTGATCTTCAAAAATCCCACTGGGAAAGGTGCAGGCTCACACACAAAAACCTCTCAGTCTTTAATTTCCAGCTAAAGAGTGTGGGTGTTGAAGAAAGGGCTTATAGTAAGTACTCCAATCTGGGGAGTTCAGTTGACTTGTTGATTGTCAAAAGACTGATTACTTGCTGAAAAGTCCCTCCTAATAGTCACCAATAACTCATTAATGGACAGTTTAAATACAGCTGCATTCTCTGCATCAGTTTAAATTTATTCAGCACATTTTATGCAGCTAATAGGCTTCATGGAAATTGTTCAAAACAAGTTACTTCCCTTCACCTATTGTCTTTATTTTTCTTCTTAAAAACCAAACCCTCTGGAACATTTACCTGATTTCTAACTGAAGTCACCCAATTGACTTTACAAATCTACTCTATGGTTGGCTAAAAATGACCTTTATCATTATTTTAAGCTTCTTTTTGCTCACCTAGGCTAGTAAAATTTTATTTATTTTAGTTTACTGCAAGTAATGAACTTAAAAGCAAGTAAAATTCATGAGTAAAGAAGAGCTGACTTTATATCTAACATTTGAGTTGCACCAATGAAGTTACATGACAAAGGAATTCTCTGAATATTAAATATTTTCATTATCATGATTAAAGAAATGCTAAAAAGAAAAAAATAAAGAAAAATTTTCAGACTCGGCAGTTACACTCATTTTGTACATGTGCACATACACAAACCATTCTCTGAAGTATAAAAGTTATATAAAATAATAATTATAGTTATACATGATTATAAAAGTTTTAGAAAATTACTCTAGAAGATGCTTCATTTGAATAAAAATTACATCAGAAAAGAAGTCTTAAATTGAAAGTTGTTTACTATAGAAATAGTGTTAAACAATGGGCTCAACAAAATTCATAGTTAATGCAAACTACTGATAATATGATTGTAAACACAAATACAGAAGAGAAAAGCATTCTATTAAAAAATTTGGATTTAAAATGTAAATGTATATTTGTTAAAATTTAAGCATTCATGTGGGTAGGAAAATGAACTGAGGAAATAAATGAGTTCTGAAGGTTTTGTGTAAGTCAGAGAAAGAACTTGCACATTGCTTGATCTTGGTTTGTCAACAAATCATCATACACTTTAATATAACCTTAAAAATAATGAAGATATTATATCTAGACAGTTGTAGTTTGCCTGGAACCCCATTATTGTGCCCAGGACCTTTGTATTCTGCTTATCCATTCTTTCCTATATTTTCTAATTGTCACATAGACTGTTTCTTCTCAATATTCAATATCCTGTATAAACTCCTATTTTCCATCATTCCTTTGAACTAGTATTCAAAATTTCTAAATCTTTGTTTTCCAAATTGTAATTCTTATAATCTCAAGTAAAATATTTTTGCTCATAGAGTATCACTGTTTGCCACTGATTTTGCTTTTAGAGGAAAAGGAAGACCAGTGTTTCTCAAATCATTCTTTCATGTCATAGAAAGAAAAGGAGTGTTCTCAGACTCATGCTATGAAGCCAGTACTACTCTTAGACCTTAATTGTATGTCCAGTTTACAAATAAAATTGCAAGAGAATATTCTTGATGACTATAGATATAAAAATCTTCAATAAGATTACAACAAACATAATTCAATAACTCATTAAAAAGATAATTTGCTATGACCAAGCTGGTTTTGGTCGAGGAATGCAAAGATGGTTTAACATACACAAATCAATAAATTTCATAAATCAAATAAAGGGAATCAAGGATAAAAATCATACAGTCATAGTAATAGATATGGAAACTGCTTTCAACAAAATCTAATAACCCTTCATGAAGAAGAAAAACTCTGAGGAAAATAGGTAGAGAAATATCTTACCTCAAACTAACAGAAGTCATATCTGAGAAACCCACCAGTAACATCATTCTGAATTGGGAAAAGCTAGAAGCAGTTCCTCTAAAATCAAGAACAAATCAAAGATGGTTACTTTCATCACTCCTGTTGAGTACTGTACTCAAAACTTTGGTCAAAACAGTTAGATAAAAGAAAAAATAAATCAGATACAAATATGGAAGGAACAGTCAAACAAACCCTGTTTGTAGATGTGATTTTTTTACATAGAAGAACTAAAATCATCACTGAAAGACTTTAGGTATGATAAATTTAGCAAGAAGGCACGATTAAAAATCAACATATAAATGTCAATACCAATTCCATACCCCAGTAATGAACCCACTGAGAAAGCATTAAAGAAAATAATTCAATTTATAATAGGTCCAAAACTTTGTATACCTTAGAATTAACTTCATGAAGGATGTGAAAAGCCTCTGTAACACAAGATATGGGAGTCTGAAGACAGAAATTGAAGAGAATGTTTGAAAATGGAAGACAGTTCTGGTTTGAGAAAGAAAAATTAATACTGTGAAAATGGTAATATTCCAAAAAGCAATCTACAAATGTAACATAATCCCATTTAAAACACTAGCAATATGTTTCTTAGAACTAGAAAGAAGTATCCCAAAATTCATATGGAATCATAAAAGACAGAGAAGAGCTGTAAGTAATCTCAATCAAAACCAGCAAACCTGATGGTAATGTAGTACATACTTCAAGTTATAGACAAGGATATAGTAACAAGAATAATGTGGTATTGCACAAAAACCAACTGTGGACAAACAGAACAGAAGAAGCAGCGATAATCTCGTATATATACAGTAAGCTGATTTTTTACAAAGGGGCCAAAAGCATACCATGGTCCTGGAAAGACTGGAAAGCTGTAGGTAGAAGACTGAAACCAGGTTACCGTCTAAAACCTGTAGTAAAATCAAATGAAAATGGACCAAACTTAGATGTAAAAACAGAAGCTTTGAAACTTGTGGAAGATAACATGTGGGAAGCAGTTGAAATTGTAAGCACAGTTGCTCTAATAGCACAGGAAATATTATTAAGAATCAGTGAATGAGATTACATCAAATCAAAAAGATGTGCAGCAAAGAAAACAACTGGCAGAGGGAGGGGACAACTGACATAAAGCAGTGAATCTTTCCCAGCTCTTCTTTTGATAGAGCACTAAGATCTAGAGTACATAAAAAACTAAAGAGAAATTAACCTCCAAGAACTAATAACCAAATCAAACAATGAGCAAATGAACAGAACAGTATTTCCCAAATGAGTACAAGCAGCCAGTGAATATATGAAAAATGTTCAGCACATTTACTCATTAAAGAAATGCAAATAAAAATAACTTTGAAATTTCACCTTACTTCAGTCAGAATGAGTATCACTAAGACCCCCCCCCCCCAAAGTGGATTTTAGGGTAAAAGAAACCATTCTACACTGTGGGAAGGTGTACTAATATAACCAGTTTAGAAATGAGTACAAATATTCCTGAAAACCAGCAATACCAACTCTACCCCTCCTCTTCTATTCTCTCAAAACCAAAGACATCATATTGTTATGAAATATGTATTCTCATGTCTATAGCAGCACAATTCCCAGTAACTAAGCTCTGATAACAACTGAGCTGCTTGTCTACAGATGCATAAAGAGAATGTGGTATATTCAGACAGTGGACTATTATTCAGTCCCCAAAAGAATTAAATCATGGCATTGGTGGGAACATTAGTAGATCTTGATAATTTTGTGCTAAGCAGAGTAAGCCAGACTCAGCAAGTTAAATACTACGTGGAAACCTAAAGGACATGATAGGAAGTCAGGTGCTTGGAGATGGGGAAGATAATGCAGGCAGAGCAAAGGAGAAGGAGGAGAAGGAGAGGAAGAGCCATAAAGGGACTGAAAGTGATCAGCGTGCTATCTTCATGTGCTGGACCCCAACAAAAGCATCAGTGTTCCGTACTACTAATGAGCACTAATGAAAGAAATTTTGTTTTATTAGAAAGAGTTCATTATATTTGTTTGCAGATGTTATGGATTAAGAACTAGTGGTCAACTTAATGCCAGCTGAATTAAATCAGCAGGGCACTGAGCATAGATGTTCCACCTGAGGCAAGCTGGCAGCATAAATAGAGACGTGGAGAAGGAGAAGCTGTGTTTGAGGCACTGCGGGTTCTCCTGTGTGTTGCTGTTTCAGCCGTTAGGTTCTCTTGGAGAAGCTCTGATCCTCACATCGACTATTGCTTCCTGGCTCCAGAGAGGAAGGCATGTGCCATTTGGTCCACAGGATGAACTCGTCATGCTGGCTTCCTGGCATGCATTCAACTATGCTTATTGTCAGAGGAGCTCGGGGCCTCCGTGTCGCTGAGGATGGCTGTGGTGCTTTTCAGGACAGCCCTGGTCTTTGTTGTGAGTGTGATTTCTCGGCTCCAGCATAGGACCTTCAGCCTATCAGCACAGCTCCTTTACCCTACTGGCATAGACTTTCTAGCTTCCACCACTGTCCTTTGGGCCTTCCCAGCACAGATCCGTAAAAGGAACTGGTGTAAGTCCTTCTTGTGTGTTGACTCATGGGAGGCATTGTCATGGGCTCTGGGTCTTCATCTGGACTCATGTGGGACATTGCTGTGGGATGCCCTTGGCCAAATATTCTATGTCTTTAGTGTTGTGGATAGATTTCCTGCATTTTCTTGTGTTACCTCTGGGTGATTATCATAAAAGTAATATTTTGAACTCCATGTCCTGATTCTAATTGTTCTCACAACCCCTGACTACAACAGCAGATGAAAAAAATTAAGGCACACAGCTTATAGGCAGTGTCTCTGTTGATGAGATCCGCCAGCTCTGGAAACTCCCAAGTGCTTCTCTGCTCTCTTGACCTCAAAGGCCCAATCACGTGGATGACCAATGGCTACACCAGCCTCACTCATGCAAAGGGAAGGCAATGAGTTTAAAGTCAATGTCACTGGCATAGTACCGATAAAAAGGCGAAGTGTAAGAATCTGCGACACTGAGGGGCTGGGCAAGGGTTCTCTTGCACCCTGCTGCAGAGGCAGGGATGGTCATGTGCAATATTTTCTTTTCTCTCTTTCTTTTTTTTTTTCAAATATTTAAGGCTCTTCTGTCACCTTAGTAATCCCACTTTTTTGACTATTTCAGACATTAACTGTCAGACATCAAAATACATTTCAAAGACATTTTTTGGTATTAGTTCTTATGGGAGCAAAAATTGAGTAAGACATTTCTTTTTACATCAAAATAGGATGGAATTGGTTTGTTTAAGCTGTGAAATATTGAGGAGCTAATAAAATGAAATGAAGCACACATGACTACATGAAGCAAGTAAAATAAAGCTCAGAATACTATGCTTCATGTAATTGCATATTATGAAAAATAATTAAAATCTATATATGTTTATATATGACTTTTAGAAAAGGAGGATGCATAAAATAACATGCATTAAACTGGCAATGGCTGTTAAATTTAAACAACAAGAAAATCAGGAGTTAATGACTTAATATTTTTATGCATGTTCTTAAGCATTTAAACAGTATATACATTTTTTTCTCTATAAGTTATATACAGTAATTGAAAGTACATACATATGCATATGGATGTAGATGAAAGTTAGGTTACACTTTCACACATGAGTAAAAGAGGGTCAAAACTGTAAGGATCTGAATAATTGGTAAGTGCATAGAAATTTAGGGTTATAAACATAATCAATACAGTTTCTGAGAAGAGACTGATCACAGCAGTGCGTTAAGTAGTAACAGACTGTGATGTTTATAAATATTTATGATGGTAACATTTTTAAGAAAACAGTAAGGTAACAGCAAAATCTTTTCTTGAATCCTTCATTAAGGATTTAACATTGATTTTTTAATTTTCTAGAAAAAAGCCACATTTTTCTGAAATTCTTGATTGCATATAAAATTGTTTATTACATTTTAATATACTAGCTCAAATCCTTTGTGTCATTGTACCTTCTTTCTTAGTTTGATTTAGTTGATAGACCCAAAAATGGTATATCTTTCATTTTTATCTTATTTTAGGGCTGTTTCAGACTTCCTTGATTTAAGGAAATTCGTATCTTCCTAGATTTAGATCTAGCCCCAGATATTTTAGGTATTACTCACTGATACCAACTTCCTATAACTAACTTTTAATTCTGGGAGATTAATCTACAGTCTTAACAGGTAATAGCTAATTCAAGGCATTCTACAGGGAGTAGAACAACATTTTTCGTCTTGGAATCAAGATAAATAAAATATTCCTGAAACTTCACCTCTGAGTACAAAACTGTTTTTTAGGCTGGTTTAATGATATGTTTTTCTGCATTGCTTATTTTTTTGCTAAAGATATGGTAAGTTCACCAGTTACACTGCCATTATGATCAGAGAAAGTGTCTCTTAGGCTGAAAAACATTATCCAAATAACACTTCTTGCTGCTCTAATTAGATGTGACTTGAAGACATGATTCTTGAATGTCTTGCCATCTTGTTTTGAGACTGCACTGTATTCATCACATGAGAACTTTTAAATGCATGCTTACATTTTGATCACAATATAAAGTTTGATGCCATTTTTCACAAAATGCTATGCAGTGTAGAGTAGTGTTTTATTTGCACTGGCCCATTCCCCTCTCCTATTCCAACTGCACAGCACACTGGTCCTCAGCCATCGATAGTGTAAAGTTCGGAAGCTCTGTAGAAGGACAAGGCAGAGTCCTCAGATGCAGACGCGGAAGCTCTGCGTGTTTGGGGACTTAAGAATTCTGGCACCCTTTACCCTTTCCTGCAATGACATCCACTTAAATGGTACTGACAGAATTTTTTCCTGCCTTATATAGTTGCAGCACTTAAAAGAGTGTTTAAAAAACAAAACAAAACAATTTTTTCCTCAATACTAGAAATTGTACCCAGGGCCTTTGCACTGAGCTACATCCCTAGTCATTTAATTTTTTTTTTTTTTAATTTGAAGACAGGTCTTGCTCAGTCACTGAAGTTTCCCAGGTTGGGCTCGAACTTACTGTCTTCCTACCTCAACCTCCCTGAGTGTGGCACCACAGCCAGCTGAAAACAAATCTATCTGGACAGAAATGATATGTATATGGAGACTGCTTCTTTCTATCTAGTGAGTCAGGGTCTTACTGTTAGTCTTCTGTTCCTTTCATTGGTATTGAATCCATCTCCTCAGGCAAGAAAACCGTAGGAAAACAAAACAAAACAAAACTTTCTTGGTGTTGGTCCTTGTTCCTGATGTGAAAGTCAGGGGGCTGCCTCCTGCTCTCTGTAGCATGTGACTCGCCACGCTTACACTCTCATCCTCGGTCCTTCTCCCTCTGTTTCTACTAAGCATTAACTGGAACCTGCTCCTAATGCTGAGCAACTTAGGGGAACAGTTAATCTTAGGAGTGCTACATAAAATGACAAAATGTGTACCGACATCCTCTTAGCATGCCATTGATTCCAGTGTAATTTCTGAAGTAAGCAAAAATTCTACAGTTCATTTAATTAATGTGTAACTAAAAGTAAGACAGATACAGAGCAGAACCAGCTCTTTCCATACAGAATAGCTGTTTTCAAATTATTTTTAAGAGAAAGAAGTGTTTATGAATTTTTCCACCCAACTGCTTCCAACTATGTACATTTCAAAATTAAGAATGAAATATAGTTTGTCTAACATTCTTAATCTATCACTCATTCTTTCCCATGATATATCTTTCAACCCATCTTTCCCTTCCAAGTTTTTATATTATCTTCTGCATTGATTTTTAGTATCAGAATACAGAATTCTGTTTGACTTGATGCATAGTCTAGTGCTGAAGTGGAAAACTTCTGGTTAATTTTGTAGTGTTCACAGGTATGAAACTTTTTATTGATATACTAAATCACTGTTTATCATTTTGAACTTAAAGCTTGGATATTTTCTTAAGGTTCCATATATTATAACAGCACTCACTTAATCTACAAAAAATTTAAGGTTAACTTAATTTTGACTATAATCATCTTTCCTGTTTCACAGTATATTTACTACTTTAGTCAAATATGAATTACTTAGGATTTTACTTATGTATTTACCACCAGTGTTTATCTACTTTGCCTCTGTTTTTCATAAATTGCACTCAGTTTACATGGTTACAAAAAGAAGAGCAAATAAGTAAAAAGAAAAAAAACTAGATTTCAAATTCTTACATGTATATGCCTAAATTATTTAACAGTTAGATTCATTACAAGTAAATACACATAATATTTTTGTGTAAGTGCTGTATATTTATGAATTCAATCAAATTCTTCTCTTTCTCCTTCTTCTTTTTGTCCTTTTGAGACAAGGCCTCGCTATGAAGTTCGGGCTGTTCTTGAGCTCACTTTGTAGCCCAGGCTGCTCTTGAACATGCAATAATCCTCCTGCCTCAGCCTCTTGAGTGCTGGGATTACAGGTGTGCATCACCATGCCTGGCCAATCAAATTCTTAAAGTGCTATAAGAGTTAACACCTAGGATGAAGTTTTTTAAATTCCAAAATAGTTCACTAAGTTTTATAAAATGTCATACTAAAGTTATAATTTAAATTTTCTTATCAAATTCACCAATATTAAAAAAATCATAACACCAGATCTTCAAATAATATATAAGGTATATGTTAGTCTTGTGAAAATATATAATTATGTAAACTTCTGTATCTTGAACCTCAATACTTAAGATTTTGATTCTGAAGTTAAATAATAATGTTCTTGCTTGGATTTTCTATGAGGCTTAGGATTTTTATAAAATAACATTACATTAAAATAATATTCATAGTGGCAATGGGAACAAAGTAACAAAATTTAAAATGGGTGAGCTATAACAAATCAATCTAGATATCATCTATAATGAATCCCCTGAATTCTTTCTGATCTATAGACTGTTACTGTACCTTATGATAGCTGTATATAACCAACAATTACGTGCATGTTGTACTGTCAGTCTTAACTCCTCTTTAGTTTCAATTAAAAAGTAAAAGCAAAACATTTTTTCTGCACTCATTTGTACTATTTTGCATGGCCCCGCTTGAAAATAATAGGAATATGTCACATTTCAGAAACTTAATTTAAGAATAATTAGGATGAACTATTCTGTTAGCTAATTAGTTGCAAAATCTGGTTAAAAAAGCTTTCTGGCTCTATGTCCAGAATTTCTCAAACACATGTCTTCAGCTTTCTAATAATTTAAGTACTTTTCTGGGTCTTGATTATCAACCCAAGTAGCCCAGCATCCTTACTTATTGAATATCTGTGAGGTAGAGGCACAGTGTGGTAGCCCTCAATTTGTAGAAAACAATTTGGGGTTCTGAAGTCCTAAGAGATGTTTTGTGTCCTTGATAGCTGGGTACTGAAATCAGGTGAATCAATATGATTGTGTTGCTGTGTCTCTGGGTTTTAAACTAATAATAGAAAAGAGAAGAGATAATGAAAAGAGATGATTCAAAAAAACACCTGTACAGAAGAAAGGTCTCGGTCAAGGATCCTTGGCAGAGAACCAAGAGACATCTGCCAGGGCTGTTTACTCAAGGGTTCCCTGCTTGGGAGATGATGCTAACTCACATAGTTATTCATTCAACCACTGCTCCTGAGTGCCTACTTTGTGGTGGGAGCTGTGTCCTCCTGACCCCACTCCCTACAAGCACTCCCATCTGCCCCAGAAGTCCATTGTCTCAGGTAATTTTCACCTAGACAAATGCATTCTGACAATTTCATTGCATTTATTTCACTCAGGTTCAACATATGTGCATTCTATTTTATCAGTTGCAGGAGATCTATTTGAATTTATAGAAAATGTCTATGTGTTTGAGAACCTTCTGGGAGAACACAGTATCCTAAGTCAGAGAATCATTCAGTTAAAGACAATACAAGCTCCTAAACACCAAAGAATACTCTGTACAATTTATGAAAAATTTAAGACAATCTTTGGAGTTTTGTTTTTCTTTTGAATAATATACACTTTTATTGTACCATTATTTGAACGAGTAAATGTCATTTAAATCTCTAGTAATTATAAATGCTCTATGTCAATGTGTTTGGTATTGGACTCCAAATAGGAACTCACCTCTAGCAATTTCAGTTTTTACCATCTGGTGGGCTTAAAGGTGATTACAATGTAACATGACCTAAAGCCCCCCCCCCAAGAAAAATCATCCAATATTTTATTTATTTTATTTTTTTAACTTATTTATTCTCTTCAGTTTTTATTTTTTTAGTGTTTTTAAAATTTTATTTAAAGAGAAAAAAACCCCAAACAAAACAGAATAAAGTGTAACAACAATACAGAATTCCAAGGGAAAAGGGAAAAGAACCAAAAAAAAAAAAAAGCACTAAGAAAGCATTACTTGACAAATTACATACTGACATCTTGGAAATAGTTGTTAAAATTATATAATTAAAACATGCAAAGTAGACATTCAAACAGTGATGCTGTTAACAGTTCTGCTTCATGATCTGACAAAAACAGCAATATTGTCATCCGTCTTACACACTCAAACATACATGCAATTATATCAAAAGGGTAAAATTAAACAAAACAGAACAAAGCAGGTAACAAGAAAGCAATGTAAGAAACATAAATTTCAAAGCTAGACAATTGGAGATATTCACTCTCTATCATATTGACTCTTGTTTTCTTCCTAATAGTTGTCCAGATTGTCACATACAGGGACTTCACATGAAACAACATAGTATGGAACTGATCTAAGCAGTATGAGGAGGGCGTTTCAAGTCTTCAAGACCAGACA